>JAOSBN010009102.1:0-18592 GCA_027563595.1 Erythroxylum suave | reverse complement strand
AGAATTACCTATTTTTCGACGGACATATTCTTTCCCGTCGGCAGATATACCGACCGTATCAAGGCCGTCGGTGTCCTGCCGTAGGTAATAAAATGCGCGAACATTTAGCGCATTTTTTACCGACGGTTGCTTTACGGCGTCGCTATATTTCGTTGCAAATATCAGTTCCAAAATTCTATACCGACGGTTGTGTTTTTCTGTCTAAAATGGGTCCATATTACCGACGAAAATGCCAAATCTGTCGGTAAATAGCGGCGGAAACGTTTCTGTCGGAAGCGTTCCGCCGTTATTCTCTCATTTTCTTGTAGTGAAAAACTTGTTCACTCAAGGTTACACGTGGTAAGTTTTACTATTTATAGCCTTGGTAATTACTGTACATGCATGGGTTGTTCACATAGTACCTAAAGTGTCGATCCCACTAGGAAGGGAAATAGTCCTAAAATCTAAGGTCATCCTACACAACAATAATTCTAAACAAATACTATTGTAGAAATTTAAACAATAATCGAATATAAGAAATTAAAGTGCCAAAAGAGTAAACAAAATAGCAATTCACACAACAATCTAAAAATCAACCTAGAAATAACCAAGTGAGAGAAAGGGGGATTTAATTTGAAACTAAAGAAAATCTACCTAATTATGCAATTTCTTATTTAACGGATCTAGACAATCCCAGGGTAAATTACTCTCTCTCGAGTTATAATTCTTAACCCTAATTAATAATCCCTAATTCAAATTATGAAAATTGCAATCTCTCGATCTGCAATTGATCTAAGACCTAAATTAGTTCTAAAATTGTCTATTAACCTACTGGGAATCTATACTCGATCTCTCATTACACGATTCTATCGGTTTGATTCAACTCTCTACCTATTAATTCACCTAACTCTCATTAGCCCAAATCAATGATTTTTACCTGACTCACCCTCTCAGTTTATTGCCAAGTTATGAAATTGAAATTAAATCACAATTAAATCAAAAGAAATCATAGTTGAATAAACTTATTAATCTCAAGAACTACCGAAGGTGAGTATAGACAGCAAATCGACGCTTAACAATAGTAAACCTAGTCAATATCCAAACTTCATAAATCAATGAAATCAAAATACAAATAGAAAATACTGTCAGAATAGATCTCGGGGGTAGCAACTAGGGAAATCGTTTGTTCTGGGAAGTACTTCTCGTCAAACTTGTCTCCTTGTCTCCCTTCCTTTATCTCCTTCCTTAATCGCTTAATCTCTCTCTAGGATTTCTCTTGGAATTGACTCAGTCTCACTTTTTGCACAACTCTGTAGGCTCTCCAAAGAATGCTGGTGGCTGCCATGGAATGTTCTATTTATTCTGTGGAAGCCCTAGGTCAAACTTGGGGTCAAAATAGTATGAAAAATCACTCAAAAATTGAGTTTTCGTGCCAACCCGATGCAGGGCACGATCGTGGCCCTGCATGTCACGATCATGACTAGCGCTTTAACTTTTCTATCAAGATCATGGCCCAATGTGCACGATCATGGCCTAGCTGCTGATGGCTCTCCTTTTCTGTCATAATCCTGACCACTATGCACGATCATGGCCGATGTCGTTTGGCCCAAAACTCTTCAAATATTCATCATTCTCCCCTGTTTTCCCTACAATACTAGCATGCACATCAAGGTACCTAAAACATATAACAGTTAAGCTCAAAGATTCAAACTAACCCATAAAAACATTTAAACACACAGACTAACATAATTACACCCTAAATGCAAAATCAATGCTCAAATTCACACTAATTACATAACAAACTACACCCTAAAACATAACTATCATATATAAAGAGCTAATGTCTCATTAAAGATCCAAGAATGTGTTTAGGAAAAGTTTCTTAATTATGATGATAATTACAATGGTAGTTGTAAGATTTAATCAAGTGCTCACTATACAAAATCTTATAGAATTATCTTATTAAGCCACTGCCCCAGTAGTACAATAATCATCATATGGTTATATGGTATGAGATACTTAAACAATTTGCTAAGTCAAAGTGGGAGATTGTTAGTTTATGCCCTACAGCCAATCGCTTTGGCTGTAGTTTAGTGACAAATTATTTAAAGGCATTCTTTATCTTGTATATGTTTAGATGTATATGATAAAGTCTATGTGATAATTGTACATTAAAAATGAAATTATAATGAGATTCATATTGTATATATGTATTATTCCTAAATGTTCCTAGTCATTGTTCTATGAAGATTGGGCGTTGATAGAACGTAAACATACTAGCACACATTTTGTTTTTCCTTATAAAGGAAGTAGTCCACCTCATAGGCTAAAGTATAAAGATACTTAAATGAACGTGTTGGTGCTTACTAGAGAACAAGTTCATTGAACAAACCCGATATGAGAAATCCATTTGGAAAATTACTTATATGTCTATGGAATTCTTATTGTGATGATTGTATAAGTGATCCTTTGACTTGAGGTCATCAAAGTTATCTTATATGGGGATTTCTATGTTTTGATACTACTTATGATCTATTTAATCATGGGTCTTTTAATCAGTAGTCATTAGATGTAGCATGAACTATAAGGAAGTAGTTGAGTGTCCACCTTTGCCTTCATTAGTTTGCATTGAAGTTGTACCCACATCCACATTTTTTGCAATTTAACCCTACCATCTTAAAACAATTTATCCTCTTCTTTGCAATCTTACCTCTTCTCACTCCTGCAATGGACCAATGGTCTAAAATGATAATGTTATATAGCTATCATTGTCATTCTTAGCATGCTTGCATGGGCCATCCTGTGTGTGTGAATGTGTTATTGTCGCTATTTCTCCATCCCCCAACAAATTTTTAAGATAATTGAACACTCTCGTGCATTATGTTGTGCATTTTCCATCTTACCCATGCCCAACAATGTTCAACTCCTTTTAACTTACTATTGCTAAAGATAAAATGGTCGCTATGCTTGAGTCCAACAATTTCCTATACAAAATCAACTTAATCTATCCCAACTGATTAAGTTGTTGCTTTGAAATATTGTATTTTGACTGTTTATTTCTTTAAGGCATTGAACTCCACCTTCTCTCGATTGGACCAACAAGTATGGATAGATCTTTGTAGGATTGCAATGGGAGTTGCACTCGATGTCTTTTATAATTTCATATTTTTAAAAACAGATATTATGATATTAAAAATATTTAAAATGAATTTTTACTAAAATTTTTAATTTAAATTATTGGGATGGTGATAACTTTTGAGAAATTAAATGATTAGTTTAAACTTAAAAAATTACAAGAAGTATCAACCTTTAAAAAGTGGTAAGCACTACAAAATAAATGATAGAATAACAAGTTGAATTGTTCTATATAATAACTAATTTAAGAAAGCCTGAAAAACTATCGATGTAATTGGAGCTCTTGTAACAAATAATTCTGCTTCCTTTAAGTTTGTCCCATCCTCAGATCATCCTCTTTCTTCTTATATAGCTATAATGAGACTCCAACTGTTGTAAAGATCAGACTACACTTAATATGTACATAATGAGTGACTAAGTGCACTCTTATCCTTTCAACTAGGTCATTCAGAAAAAGAGCTCATATGTATGATTTTGTTGTGGAATATCCTTTGATTTTGTTCATTCCCTGTGGAGTATACTACATAGATTAATGAGATTTTCAAAGCAAATTGATCCCGTAACACAATGCTCAATTATGGTAGCTCTAATTTATTTGTTTTGTCTACTTTCCTAAGGTGTTTTAAGAT
The DNA here is from genome assembly GCA_027563595.1 of Erythroxylum suave. NCBI lineage: Eukaryota > Viridiplantae > Streptophyta > Magnoliopsida > Malpighiales > Erythroxylaceae > Erythroxylum > Erythroxylum suave. The sequence continues at coordinate 14,849 of JAOSBN010009102.1, read as the reverse complement.
TGCAGTACTGTAGGATGTTTTCCATAGGTAGGAGGAGAAGCTACATTTAAAAAAAGTTGATCTAAAGACTCATCTTCTTTTTTACACAATCAGCATAATCTTGGGATGATGATGTATCTAGTTATTATGTCTAAGGCATTTAATCTATATTTAATTGCAGGTCACAAAATGAATGAAGCCAGTGGCGAGTTTGATTAAACCATAAAGGTCTATACCAAGTAAATTTTGGAGCATGTGTCCTTAAAAGGGATCTACAAGAAGAATTAGAGAACAAGCCTGAAGTGGTATTGTTATAATATAAAGTGTTGGTTTATACCCTACAACCAATTGATTTGGTTGTAGTTTATTGATAATTATTTAAAGGCGTTAGTTATCTTGAACATATTTAGATGTATATGATAAAGTCCACAGGATAATTCTACATTGTAAATGAATTTATAATTAGTTCATAAATTATGAGATTCATATTTAATTTATATATTATCCTTAAATTGTTCCTAGTCATTGTTCTATTAAAATTATACTTTAATAGAGCACAAAAATACTAGCACACGTTATGTTTTTCCTTACAAAGGAAGTAGTCAATCTTATAGCCTAAAGTATATAGATACTTAAACAAACATGTGGGTGCTTGTTAGAGAACAGGTTCATTGACAAAAAATACCAATAGATAAAAGAAATAAAATAGGATATATACATCTATCAACTATTCAAATATTATTGAAATCAACATTTCAAGATGGAATTGATTCTCCTATAAGATTAGCTATTTTAGATGAACGTATGAAAAATTTAACTTCTTATTTAAAAACTACTTTATGAGTATTAGTCAAGAAATAATTAATATTAAAGAACAATATCAACAATTAAATGATCAAATCACTGATATGAGAAATCTATTTGAACATTACTTATATTTCTATGGAAATTCTCATTGTGATAATTGTATAAGTGATCCTTTGACTTGAGGTCATCAAAGTTATCTTGTATAGTAATTGCTATGTTTTGATACTAGTTATGACCGATTTAATCATGGATCATTTAATTGGTATTTAAATATAGAATGAATTATATGGAGGTAGTTATTGATCAAGACATTATTCATCACCCTAAAGTAATTAGGGAGAATGTTTTGTTTTTCTGGATTAGTATTATTTCGGTAAATCCTTAACCAAGGTGGAATGACACTTTGTAATATTTTACAAATGTCATTAATTGAATCGATAGTGTTTAATCTATGACACTTTGTAATCCCAACCTAAAGATCCTCCTTATTGGGTATAAGGTCTACTATATGAATGTATTATATTGCTAAAGATCATGGCAGTGTCTCTATGTGATTATAATATTTTTCAAATACCTCTTTGGTAGAGGCCTTATAAGGAATTATATTTCTCAAGGATTAAAGTTTTGCAATTATGTTAAAAGGATCACTTTCATATTAGTTTTCTTTTGAGGAGAATGTAGTAGCTCCACTCTCAACCTTGTGCTTAATTTATATCCTTATCTTCTCCCTTAGTTTTACCACAATGAATTTATTTTAGGCTAAATGCTCGATAAGCTTTTCTCCCTTAGTTTTAGGATATATGACTGACTATTACGAACGTGTTAAAATCTATATAACTACTTTAACTTAATTCTAATAAAAATTTATATTAAAAAACTTATAATTTTTAATATTTTCATATTAAATAATTTTGAATTATATATACATAAGGATAATTTTTTTAACCCTAAATAATATAAACAAACATGTCATACTTTAAATTAGAGTTTACCATAATTAAGCAATAGAACTAATGGTGGAAATAAACAAACTATAAATCTTTTAAAACTAGTAATCCATTCAAAAATATTATTCCATCCATTTACAAAAATATACCGAAATAATTAATGTTTCTTAAAAATTATTTTACTCATTCATTAGTATTTTTAAATATAAAAAGTAAAATAAAATCTCATGGTCAAAAGTTTATAAAAAACAGATATGTACTTAATATTTTAAACTAACCCTAAAAGTTTTAAGTAAAGGTGAAATTTGTGATTGAGTATTATGAAAAAATAGAATTTATATATATCGCATGCTAATAGCCCGTGGAATCTACCTCTAGATGGCCTAGTTTAGGATTATCTTGCTGGGCTATTGGGTCTAAGAATGCTTCTCTAAATATAGATTGGTATGCACCCTAAATGTGAGTCATAAGAGTTGTTACATGTAATGTAGAAGTAAATACGCTAACCTTAGGCCTTTTATGTAGGGACAACCTGTAGGCCTCCTAGGTGGTTATAGTAGGCATATCCTTACTGTAATACTATATCCTGAAGATAAACAAAACATGAATTAGTAATATCGCCACATATGTATGAATATTGAATTTAGTGCAATATGTATGAAATAGAATAAACTATGTTAATCTATACTATAAAATTCTCATATTCATGTTCCAATCATTCATGCTTGATGTAACTATCATTAGCATCCCACAATGTGAAAATATAAAACTAATTCAATTAAATGCTTCCTTACTAAGTAATGTAAATTTTCATATTTGTTGAACTATTTACATAGAATATGTATAAATGCATACAAGAAAGTGTCTCATGTAGGAACTAGTAACTATTTGTAGAACCAAACTATTTTTGTTTTATAGTAGATTTCATAGGTTACCATTTTAGGTTTTCTAAATTATCTTTTCCACTTTTAATATTGTCACTTTTGTTCTATGTACTCTTAGTCTAACCATGAAATTTAGCTGACTAATAGATCAAATAAATAGTACTAGAGTAGTCAATGGAATTCACACAAACCATCTTTGACCACAAATATCATAAATGTTAAATTTAAAAGTCTAGTAAGAAAAATACTTAATGACATGTAAAAGTTGTTGAATTGTGAAACTAATCACTAAACTGCACAAAAGGGGGTAGGAGAGGGCATATCGGATTAGAAATCTTTTTAAAAGATTTTTCGAAGATAAGGGCAATTCAAAAAATGCATAGTGTTGAATAAACCTGAGGAGGACATGAGCTTGACACATGAATATATTAATTGAATTAAATATAAGAAAAGAAACAAAAATGTTAGAGTTGAAACACGGGGTAAATATAGCAAGGATGTAAGGCTTGTGATAAAGTTTGGTCCATTATATTTCTTTTTAATACATAAATATAGGTCCTACATGAATTCATATAAAAGGATTTCTCAATCTCAATTACATGAATCATACATGAAATAATACTTTCGCAATTTTTATTTAAGAATAATTAAGAACACATAATTGAATCTCAGTGAAACTAAAGAATAAATTAAGTTAAAATAAAATTGCCTCAAGGTCTATCATAGGTTTCATCTAATAGAAATACCAACAAAAGTTTAGCTTATAATAATAACATCAAGACCAAAGGACTTACAAATCCCCCTTTTACTCCATTTTCTATTTGTTTTATCCATTTAAAGCTCAAATTTAGGATTTTTAGAATGGACATAGTCATTTGCACGACCATGTGCATAACTATGTTCCTTAATCTTACTTTAATCTTCAAAAATAGCAAAGAAACATGATCCTAAAGAACTATATGAGCACCCACACAACCATGTAGACTTACATGGGCACCAATATAACCATGTAGTCATACATGAGCACTCATCAGAATAGCTTTAATTCTTTCATTTTTTATCTTGATTTCACCCTGATTCTTCTCCTTTTTTTTTATCTATGAAGGAAAATAAGAACTAAAAGCATAATAGAAATAAGATAAGTAATGAAAATAAAAAGAAACTCTCAAATATATAAGCAAAATATATTAAATATGGGATTAAAAATATAGTCAATTTAGCATTTATCAAACTCCCCCTCACTTAACATTTACTTGTCCCAAAGCAAACCAATTTCATTATTCTTAACATAATAAGAAACAACTTTGGGAATGCATTAAACAAAAAGACGATATCCATCAATATTTTCAATTATTCATTCAATTTCAAAGCTCATTAAAATGTTAATCACTTGGTTCCTTGCATCAAATTATAAGTCAATCTAATTTAATCCATAATTCTTTAAATTTCAACTCAATTCACACCATTCTACTTCCTGCATAAAGTGAACATACATAAAAAAAATGCTAAAACCTTCAAACACTTTCATACCCCTTTATTAAAAATAAAACATTAAATTCAAACAACAAAAGCTTGTTTGAAAAGTCACCTAGAATTTTGATGAGAGAGTAAATACCTTGACAGGAATACCCTCTTTTAGTCAACTAGTCACTATCCCAAATGGCTATTAACACCACTTTTTAACTTTGACATTTTTATTGGTACAAAATGACATAGTGAAATTATTCATTCTTAGTTATTCATATATTCTCTTTTTCTTTTTAGTTTTTTATATACGGTATAACAAAAATGCTTAAGAAGAATTCATATTTAACTTAACATGTGTACAAATTATACATAAAATATCATAATGTAAATCAAGTATTCATTCTCAAAATTATTCAAATAAATTGAAATCAACTTAATCATCAAAATTCATAACTATTTGCCTAAAAACTCAAATCACAACCATAACAAACTTATAATGAATCATCTTGATCAATATCTTCTTAAAAATATTCCTCAGTTATTCATTATTAAGCTAATTATAACAAGATTAATAAGCTTGACTACTAAGTCTTTCCCTTACACTTAAGTTATACAATGTCCTCAATGCACAAAACATGTAAGAACAATGAAAAATATGAAAAGTAAAGTAGGGGTAAGGATAACTGGTAATCCCTCATTAGAAAAAGATTTGCTACCATGTCCAATGTTATTAACTTCCATCTAATGCTAGTGAAATTGATTGATAGGTTTTATCAATATTAAAAATATTGCAAGTGCATGACGTACCTATAGCTAACACGTGAAAATATTGGTCAATCTCATAAAGACTATAAGTATTGGTAATTACCATTTTTCTATTATCTAACTTATAAATTAGAATTGGATTTTAATTAAAATTAACTAAACAAATAAACTAAGAATTAAAACAATAATGAATGTAAAATAAGGAAAAATACTAAGAAGGTGCCAATATCAAATAATAGTGTCTAAGTAATGAATTCCCCTAAGAATCCTTTAAATAATAACCCTTTATTATGCAATTATATTATTAATTATTGGACCATGGAAATTCCTATCTTATGTTAATATTTTTCTCAAGAATATTAACAACTAATCCAGAGGATTTATTTTGACCTTTCTCCAGGTTTGCATGCAACTCCTTCTAATTATGGTAGATCTATACACACAAGAGGATTTCTTAATCTCAATCTATGCAATCAAATTATTCAATAATATTCTAGATATATTAGAACAAGAATAAAATACATAATTGAATGACAATAAATCAATAAATAAAACTGCATTGAATAAAAGATCAAATCATATTGTTATCCTAACTTAGGGTTCATCACACCTAGACATTAAACAAGTTCAGTTCTTATCCATAGAAAATGAAATCAACGACAAATATGTAGAAGAAAAACTAGAAAATAAATAAATTATAATTCAAAATCTACCTTTCCTTCTAATAAATCTTTTTACAAGTTTGTATTAGATGATGCTATCTCTTGAGCTTATATTCATGTGTGACTCATCCCTTGAGTAGAATTGTCGCCTCTCTACATCTCTTAAGATTTAAAATTGCTTAAAAATTTGGCTCTTTTTTGTTTTGCCTCTATTCACGTCCTTTTATGGTAAAAACCAAGAAATTTGGGATATACCCGATCACTTACACAGTTGTGTAGGTCATCATATAGCTCCAAAAACACATAAAATAAGAACTTTACACATTGACAGAGCCTTACACGGGCACATACACAGTTGTGTATCTCCAAGGTTCCTTAAATCTCCATTTTGTACTATGATTTAATCCAAATTCTTCTCCTTTTAGCCCGAAAAGGCAATTATCACCTACAAATACACTTGAAGTGAATTAAGTTCCAAAAATACTTTAAAACTATTGAATAACAAAAAAATTACATTAAATTTTGGTATATAAATATAGTTAAATAATCATTTATCAACATCCTCACACTTAAGCTTTTACTTGTCCTCAAGCATATCATAATCTAAATCATTAATCTTACAAACATTGATCCTTTATAAACTTCAAATTTTCTATCCATACTCTAAATTATCATATCATATCAGTCAAATTAACATACAATTAGAATCAAGTCCTAAAACTAGCCTTCATAAGTCAATATCAATAGTAATTATGTCAATAATCTTTTTGAAATCAAAAGTATAAATTTTTACACCTCACCCAGGTTTCACTTAATACACTCAAGTGTTTATGGTAAAAAGTATAACAACTATCAACTCTCTAGTCAATACATAGAAGATTCTTTACACCATAAGCTTGCAATATTGTCATATCTTCACCGCTTGTATGTAGACTAGAACCAAAATTTAGAAGGTCTATATAAGGGTTTCATGGGGCTTAGTTAAAGTATGATTGGGATAATCAAAGGGTTACTAAAATTAAAGGGAATTTAGAAAAACAAAATTAAAGAATTGTAAGAAACTTATTCTACATTATAATTCCTTCACATTGTGAATCCGCTGGTATGATAACTTTAACACAAAATTTTTAACTTATTTTTTTTGACATGTAACAACAATTATAAAAATATTGGACCTTTAAAATTTTCAATTTCAAGCAATCAAGTAATCGTAATGACCTTTAGGGTTCAAATTAATAAAAAGGCTTTACGAAAGATCAAATAAAGGTTAATAATGAGGTTATATTCAATGAAAAAGACTAATGCTCAAAATTGGTTACTCCTAACGAATAAAATATGGTAGCATAATTAAAGAAACTAGGCTAACAAGTGTTAAGTCTAAATGCTTTTATCACTTTAATGTTTATACTTTAACATATGCAATCTTAATATGAATAATAAAAGCAAGTTTTAGAAACATCCAACTATACATGATAACACACATGAAATAATAAAAGAGCTTTAAAAGTGATGTAATTGCTCTTAGGCTAAAAAACTCACAAAAGCAAAATTAGGATCTTATGTGTGTAAATAACATGAAATTTTCTTTCAAATTGATTATTTTAATGAATATTAATCATCTACCATAAAAAAGCTAGTTTACTCTAACTTTCATCCTTTTGTATACTAATTCAAATTAATAATCAATAATGAAATAAATTATTTATAGACATATTTTAACTAATTCAAAAGATCAGTTAATAAGAGTTAATAAAAAAGATTATAATAAGCTTAAGAAATTTATAATTCCCTTTTCCACACTTAAAATTGTACATTGTCCCCAGTGTACATAATATAAGCACATACGAAAAAAAAGTTTTAAAGTGGAGGAATTTGGTACTTCTCTGAGTAATAAGAATTTTATAATTATGATTTTGATGAGGTTCCATCTGAAATGAGACATAATCATCCTTGAAAAATATAAATAAAAAGATAAAATATAATGAAAATAACTTAGAAACATAGAAATAAAAATAACATAAAATGAAATAGAGTAAAGTCTTATGCTAACACAAAAATTGGAAAGAAAATTAAGATAAAACATATCCTAATTCTTAGGTTGCCTGCCAAACAGTGCTTGTTTAACATCACTAGCTCGATAATTAATAGCTTGCTTCTACCTATATCTTAACGTAGCAGTTTTGAAATCTATGAATAAGCCATTTGTTGTAAGATAATAATAAAGACAAAATGTATTAAATTAATAACTCTAATTGACTCACATTAATTCCCTTTTTAAGGAATAATATAACTCCTTAAATTTTCAGTTGACTCAAGCTATTTTTCTTTTAGGAAGTGGTACCCTCCTTATTCAATGTGACGACCAATGATTCATCAGTAGTTTCCTTAATTGGTTCCTCCTCTTGTTCTTCCTCAACCATGTTTGTCCACTCTTTTACATTCTCTTCTTGGATAAAGGCTTCCTTCTCTTCTTCTTCTTCTTCATTCATCTTTTGCGACTTCTCTACTTCCAGTCCTTGAAAGAGGCTTCCTCTTCTTCTTCTTCCTTTATTTCCTTTAGCATTTACTCATCCTTCTCTTTTAAAGTAGCAATTACGCCCTCGTCTTTTTAGAATGCAACTTCATTCATGAAATTGACCTTCTTGCCTTCTTCTCTTTGAAGCATTAATAAGCTCAAATAATATGCTTAATACATTGAGGTGAAGAAAATCTCACTTCAAATTCTCATTGGCTAGTTGCACTTTTCGTAAGTTATCTCATTATTATATCTATAAGTCACTCTTTTCGCTACTGTTGTTGTAAATATTTAGTTAAAGCATAATCAACCCATCTATAAACATATGGGTGACTCCACTTTGAATTATATGTATTCTCATAGGTTGTACTTATTAGAGTAGTGCTTTAAGGGCAATCACCTTTAGCACTTTTGTACAAACTTTATTTTGATTAATAAAGCGAAAGGTAATTTTCATCAATTTGATGTTCATTTATATATGAATTGATGTCGATCTTAAATCGAATAGTCCATGATACAAAACATAGTATGAAGGAATTCATGATGAGATCATGATAATAAGATTCGTACCATATGTAATTATGTTAGTATCTAAATAATCCCTAGTCATAAGATTAATAAGACATGCATTATTAACCCAAATAGACAAGCACATGTTATACTCCTTGATTTGATCAAGCAGTGGAACTCACAAACCGTAAGCATGAGATGTTTGGAGTTAACATGTGGATGCTTACTAAGAGTAGTAAGTACATTGGATGACCCACTATGAAATTGTCATATGGATGATCTATCAAATTTCAATGAGTAATCTATTCATAACAATGACACAAATATCCTTAGACTTGAGGTACTCAAGGATATCTTGGATACTAATCCTGTGCTTTGACATCATTCCTTGTTACCTCAAGACGAGGTCGCTCTTATGGTGATGATTGGGCACAACTATTGGTATTCGAAGGTAATTGGGTAGCCAATAAGCGATTCACCACTCCTGATAGAAGGAGATGATACCCATAACCTCTTATCAGGGGTCATTACTCAAGAGTCTCTAGCCAGAGTTGTTATGTGTTATGAAGAGAGTCTTCATTGACACATGGAGTAATGAGATCTCAGGACAAGAACTAAGATCACTTGGATTAGATTTGACATAGTCAGTCTAGTGGGAGTTGATACATAGCCCATACTCCGAACGAAGTAAAGTATAAAATGGTGAAGGGAAAAATTGGACGATAATTGTCTATGGAAAGGTTTATAAGTCGCATAATTAACTATTGAAGAATTCGTGTGTTAACCCACTTAAATTATAGTAAATTGGCATCATGAAACCCTTTATGATTTATTTGAATTAAGAGTTAATTCAAGTGGCGTGAAACCATCTATGATTTGCTTGAATTAAGAGTTGATTTTAGTTCCTAAAATAACCAAAAACCTAAGGGTCATATGCATAAAACATCAGATGAAAATTAAAGTGTGTATGACTATTTTAAGAAGGCCACAATTGTGGCTTAAGGCTCATAGGCCACGATCATAGCTTAAGGTATGATGAATGTAAATAAGTGAGTTCTTCACTTATATACTTAACAGAGGTTTAACATGTTTTAACACACACAAGTGAGAGGATAAGGGGTCTATAAGAATTCTATAGAGAGAGAGAGAGGGAGAAGTGGTCTTGAGTCTTCTTTATGTAATTTATGCAATTGTTGCATAAATCTAATTGCATGCAAGATATTTTTGATATATTTCTTCATTTGAGCATTTACTTGAACTCATCAAGGTTGGTGCTTTAACCTCCCTTACACACTGCTTCTTCTTCCTCTTTGCCTACTCTTGGATGATCAAGGAAGACTTTAGTGTTTGCTACAATCCAAACAAAGAGAAGAATTAAGATAGGAGGAGAACAAAAGGTTCAAGCGTTTAAATTTCATGTTCTTATGATTTTTATATGCATGCATGAGTGTTTCTAGTTTTTTGGGAATGTCATGTGGTCAGAATTTAGATTTTGACACTTCCACTACAATTTTATTTATGTAATGCATGAATCCATGGCAACACAATAGTGTTATTAGAGAAAGTTTACGCATGAATCAGATGATGTATTGAACATATGTAAAATGTTTACTGGGTTATGACTGACATGTATGTTGATTTGGAATAATTATTATAAATTGTAGTAATTTTTTTCAGATTTTCTTTCACAGAAATGTTTATAAGGGTTTATATCATGCTCCTGTCAAAGGAAATTGTAATTAAATGTCATTTTCTATTTTATTTCGAATTAATATCTAGTCTGTTCATATGTTAGTTTTTGGGAGTTTATGGAAAACTGAATGCATATACTGATTTTGAAAATTTCGTAATAATTCTAGATTCTTTTTCTAATTTTCTTTCACATAAATGTTTATAAGGTGTTATTTTTATGTTAATGCCAAAGGAAGATGCAATTAAATGTCATTTGCTATTTTGTTACAAATTTAGTTTCAACCTAATGCATGTAAGAAGTTCTGGAAAAATTCTGGAAATCTAATAAACATGCATGCTTTTAAATTCCATTTAAATAAAAATTTTTTTATGAATTTTATGCATGCACATGCAAGATAAGATGTTGCCACACGTATAAGATGTATGAAAAAGTGATTATCTTATGCATGCATGATGTAGAGTATGACCAGTGTTAGAAGTAATATAACAAGTGTCATAAACATGTGATGTATTGGATAATTCTACTTAGTTAATAAATAATTCCTAAGAGTTAGTTTCTAGAATTTTTTTATTATGCACATTTAGAATGTGTATAAGACTTTGGAATTTTTCCAGAACTAATTAAATTTGGTTCAATTAATAAATCAAGTCAAAGTCAACATTGGTAAGCTTTTTGAAAGCTGATGGAGTTGCCTTAATTAATGACTTATAGTGTATGTGTTTCAGTTATAAGACCTTAACAAAGTTTTTATAAGATAATAAATATGTTATTTTGGTGGTAGGAGTATGCTTAGTGCATGTTCTTGAAATTAGGGTTCTAAAAATTTTCTGAGCATCGAATATGTCCTTTTAATGTCTAGTAGGTTAACTTATTTATCTGGATGATTTTAGTCGTCAAGATAATTTTAACTTATGCTGAAACTATTTAGATAGATTTAAGATGACCTAGGGATATTATAGATGACTAATTGATGTATAGGAATTTTAGAAATCATACGGATTAATATAGAATTAATTCAAGTAGATTATAGCATTTCTAGTGTGACTAGAAAAAGGCATATATAATTAAAGTGTTTAATTTGGACATCAAAATAATTGAATTTTAGGGTTCTTAATCGAATCACATTCATAATTCAAATTAGCCGAGGCTAACTATAGTGCCTGATTCAATTCAAGAGTTGAATCGAATCACAAAATTTTGATGCATAGTCAAGTCACAATCTCTATTGAATCTCCTTTATGAGGTACATGCCTTAGATGCATTTTAAGGGTGGTTATAGGCATAGACTAAATTTAATTAAGTTGTACATAATCTGAATATATACATGTGATATATATACAATATCATCCAAGTGTTGATGAGACCAAAGAACACTAGTACTTGATTCAGTTCAAGAGTTGAATTGAATCACAAACTTTTGATGCATTGTTAAGTCACAACCTCAATTGAACCTCCCTTATGTGACACATGCATTAGATGCATTTTAAGGGTAATTATAGACATAAAATCAATTTAATTAAGTTGCCCATAATCTGAATATATATATGTGATATATATACAATATCATCCAAGTGTTAATGAGACCAAAGAACACTAGTACCTAATTCAGTTCAGGACTTGAATCGAATCACAAACTTTTGATGCATAGTCAAGTCACAACATCCATTGAACCTCCCTTATGTGATACATGCATTGAATGCTTTTTAAAGGTTGTTATGGACATAGACTCAATTTAATTAAGTTGTATTATAATCTAAATATATATATGTGATATATATACATTTACAATATCATCCAAGTGTTCATGAGACCAAAGAACAAATCCGAAACCCAAGCCCATTCTAAATGAATATGTTTAAACCATGGAAATTAGATTTCTTGATTAATGAGTTGGTCTTACTAGAATCATTGATTTGTTGAGCAAACCTAAGGTCAACATGATAAAGGTGAAGTTGGTTTATATACATAGGATGTATACAAGTCAAGAGTTGACAATCCAATGAGTGTGCTAAATCAATAATTGATGGCATAAGTCGATAGTTGCATAACTAAATATAATTGATATGAATGATACCTACCGATTGACCTAAGGTGGCTTGTTGGGTAAACTTAAGGTCATTTTTGGTGATATTGGATGTCAAATCATTAAGAAAACTATAAGTTTTCTCGAATTTGTAGTGAGGGCTATGGATTTGAATAAGAATAATGGGACCCATAATGCATGTGATTAAAGTCCTTACTAATTTACACAAGTGCACATTTTAAAACTTTCTCTTGTTCTTCTAGGTTATCGAATAGCTACGATGTCTTTGTCCAGTGTGAACCTACACTCTCTATTAGACTCCAACAAACTCACGAGACCTAACTTCTTGGATTGGCTACAAAATTTGAGAATTATTCTCAAATATGAGAAACTAAGAAATGTCCCAGATGAACCACTTCTCGATCCCCTATTATTGATGCATCTGATGAGGATCAGAAGGCTTACAAGAAGCCACGAGATGATAGTGAGCTGACTAACTGTATAATGATTTCTCGTGTTTCGTAATAGAACATTAATTAAGTATACATTTAATTCTAACTGGTTTAACCGATAATTATTCACAGTTTGTGCTTAACTATCGGATGAACCAAATATCCACAATGATACCTAAGCTAATTAATCTGCTCAAAATAACTAAGCAAACTGTCAAAAAAGACAGTAAGGCTGTGATACTGTTGGACTCTCCTTCTAGTTCTTGAAAGAAGAACTAAAAGAAAAAGAAGAAATCCAAAAAGCCAGTGGGAGGTGTAGCCAAGAAGAAGGCAAAGGAGATAACATAAAAGGGGATAAGCTTCTATTGCAATAAAGAAAGACATTGGAAGAGGAATTGCAAAGCTTATATAGAGTCGCTGAAGCAAAAGAAGGCATTAGATTCCCCATTGTCTACTTCAGGTATGTTATTTTTTATTAAGGTTAATACTGTTTATGATTATAACATTTGGGTATTACATACCAGATATGACTCATACATATGTGTTGATATATAGGGTCTAAGGGATAGTAGAGCTCTTAAGAAGGGAGAGATAGACCTACAAGTGGGAAATGGAGCAAGAGTTGCTACGTTAGATGTCGGAACATATGACATATATGATTCTTGCATGTTAGGCAAGATGACCAAATCACCTTTTAGAGGAAAGGTTGAATGAGAGAATAGGTTATTAGTCCTAATACATTATGATGTGTGAGGTCTGATGTCCATTCATGCTAGAGGTGATTTTATGTACTTCATTACCTTTATCGACGTTTATTCAAAATATGGGTATATGTATCTAATGAGATACAAGTTTGAAGCATTTGAAATGTTCAAACAATTTAGACATAAAGCAGAGAAACAACTTAGTAGAATTATCAAGACATTTTGAATAGATCGACGTGGTAAGTATTTGAATGAGGAGTTTCTAACTTATCTCAAGGATAACGAGATTATATCTCAATAGACTCCACCTTACACGCTTTAACATAATGGTGTGTTTGAAAAGAGAAACTGAATCTTGTTGGACATGATAAGGTCAATGATGGGTTTAGCAAGTCTGTCGAAATCTTTTTAATGTCATGCACTCAAAAATGATGTTTATGTGATAAATAGTCCCTTCAAAAGCAGTTAATCTTACTTCATATGAGATATGGACTAATAAAAAGTCTTATCTTTCTCATATGAAAGTCTAGGATTGTTTGACTTATGTGAAGCAAATTTAATTAGACAAGCTTGATGTAAAATCTGGTAAATTTCTGTTTGTAGAATGTCCTAAGGAAACAATTAAATATCAGTTCTATAATGCTTTAGAGCAAAAGGTTTTTGTCTCAAAACGTGCTGTCTTTTTTATAGAAAGAGTTTCTTCTAAAAAAAAATACAGTGGGAGCAAATTTGAACTTGATGAAGTTCATGATGCTAAAATAGATGTAGATCAACTATCTGAACCCAAAATTTTTATTCACGTAGATGAGATTGATGAATCGGAAAAATAAAGCATGCATGATTTGGATAAAATGGTAGATTTAAAACTTTTTAGAAATCAAAATTACAGCAGAATTAACATAACCAAATCAACATGCATAGCCATACATGATACGGTATAAGTATAATAAACTTAAGAATAAGGTGGTAGAAATTATATTACTGACTCCTTCGCTACAACTTTAACTCCTCGCTATGCTATCCTATCCTTGGCAATGTATCCTCTCCTTGGAGATATATCCTCTTCTCCTTATTGTATCCTCTTCTCGATATTGTATCCTTGAAAATTTTGATCTACCACTTATTCATCTTGGACAACTTGGTTAACAAGATCCTTTAGTGGGAAAGGAGAAGAAAATTTGAAGAGATTTTTCTTTATAAGAAAGAAGCCAAATTTTGAGACACTTCTCATGCAATTTTCATCTATAACATGCAAGATAGGACAGAGAGAGTCAAAAATGCAAGAACACCTTCTCAATTTCGGTTTTCATCAAAAGAAAGAAGAGATTTACATCAAATGAATCACTTCATTCTTTAATCATTCCTAAAGAAGCCAATAAATGAGACTCTTCTCATTTGTCTTTAAGATGGCTATATGAAAAGACAATTAACCTAAATGAGA
>JAOSBN010009081.1:0-18593 GCA_027563595.1 Erythroxylum suave | reverse complement strand
TCTTACCCCCCCACCTATCCACCTTCTACCTCATACTCTCTCCCTCTCAACAACCTCCTCGCCACATAGTACCCCGACTTGACACTATATAAGCCTTTTTTATCCCAATGCCACATAATTTGATCCCGATTGGCATGAATACTAATAGGAATCCCTACTATGACTCTAAACTCTCTCAAGCTAAAAAGATTCATAACCTTCCTCACATCCCATCTCCTTTCCCCCTCCACAAAGAGCTCCCTCACTTTCATATTAGGATCAACAAAATCCCTACTATCCTCCACCTAAAAACTATGATCCAAAGGCACCCATGGATGTGATAATACGCCAATATTTTTCCCATTCCCCACTCTCCACCTTACCCCCTATTTTAATACCCCAATAGAAGCATGAATACTCCTCCACACATAACTAGGATGCCTACCTAGAGAAGCATAAAAAAAATCCCTATTATGGAAATATTTGGCTTTGAAAAGCTTAGAAAAAAGAGTATCAGGCTCTGTTATAAGGTGCCACCCTTGCTTCGCCAACATGGCCATATTAAAACAATGAAGATCCCTGAAACCCATTCCTCCCTCCCTTTTACTACAACACACCCTCTCCCACGCTAACCAATGAATCCCTCTTCGCCCTCCCTCCTTCTCCCCCCACCAATATTTATTCATCCTTTTTTTCATCGCTTCACATATAGAAAGGGATTGTTTAAACACACTTATGCTATAAGTAGGAATTGCTTGCGCAACCAACTTAATTAGCACCTCCTTTCCAGCTCTAGATGCTTTTTGGGCTAAAAAAGATACCCGATTTATTTAGATTAATGGCTTGACCAGATGCTTTCTCATATTTCTTCAAAATTTCATTGACCACCCCCACTTCCTGTAAAGAACCATCAAAAAAGAAAAAAGAATCATCCGTAAAGAGCAAGTGGGTAATACTCGGACAATTCCTTCCCACCTTCACCCCTTGCAATCTACCTCTCCTTTTAGCATCCTGAGACAAACCCTCTACACAGAATAAAAACAAGTAAGGCGACAAAGGATCGCCTTGTCTCAAACCTCTACTAGGACAAATAGGGCTAACCTCCTTACCATTCAACAAAACAGAGTACTTCACATCAGTAGCAGAGTACTTCATATCAGTAGCACATAACATCATCCACTTCACCCACTTTTCATAAAAACCCATTTTCAGCATCATATCCCTCAAAAACTCCCAATTAACCTTATTGTATGCTTTTGAAATATCAAATTTTAAAGCACAAGCACCCCTTTGATTCTTCCTACTTTTAATGTTATGAATTAATTCAAAAGCCACAGCCACATTGTCAGAAATCAACCTCCTAGGAATGAAAGTAGACTGACATTCATCAATAATAAGAGGAAGAGTCTATTTTAGCCTATTCGCTAAAGATTTTGCTATAATTTTATATAAGATGTTGCAAAGCAAAATAGGTCTACACTCTTTTAACAACACAGGATTTTCACATTTAGGCAGTAACACGATATAAGTATCAGTCAAAGTTTTCGGGAAAGTACCTGTGTCAAGCCATTGTTTGCATTCTCTCCAAATATCTTCACCAATCACTTGCCAAAATTTTTGAAAGAACGCCGGATTTAGACCATCTGACCTAGGTGATTTGTCGGGCCGCATATCAAACATAGCATCTCTGAGCTCATCCAACATAAAGGAAGCAGTAAGCATATTGTTTTGGAAAGCTGTCACCTTCGGTTGAACGAGAGTAAAAATTTCAGTGCTATTCGACTCTTCTGCAGCATAAACAGTAGAAAAATATTCCAACGTAAGGGCTTCCAATCTGTCTTCATTTGTAACAACCTCGCCAAATTCATTTTTCAGCTTCATTATCTTAGCTCTCCTTCTTCTAGTCTTTATTGAAGCATGGAAAAATTTGGAGTTTCGGTCCCCACAAGAAAGCCATGTTTGTTTCCCTATTTGTTTCCTTCGGCAATCCTCTTTAAATAATATAGTATTCCATTCGGTTTTTAACTTTTGAACATTATCATCATCAAAATTATCTCTTGCTTCTTCTACATGTTGCTGCAGTCTTCTTTTTTGTTTCCAAAAATTTTTATTAAAGTTCCGTTCCCACCTTTCTATTTCTTTAACACAAACAACTCTCCTTTGTAACAGTGGGCTATTAACATTATTACACCAAACATCCTTGACTAACTGATCCAACTCCCTCTTCCCCAACCAACAACTGTCAAAACAAAATTTTCTATATTTATTGGCCACCTGTCTACAATTTAGTTGAACTAATAATGGAGGATGGTTAGAAACAAGAGCTGCAATTATTTTAGCTAAAGCATTCACATACATTGAAGACCACCCCACATTTGCCATTACTCTATCAAGCTTCTCCCTACAATACACAACCCCATCTCTCTTCTTCTCTCAAGTAAACTGAAAACCTTCCCAAGGAATGTCCGCTAATTCACAATCTGACACTGCATCAGAAAAACAATTCAATAGATGTCGTTGGACTGCTCCTCCTCTTAATTTATCGTCTGTCGTCAACAGGTCATTGAAATCTCCCAAACATAGCCATGGTTTGTCATCAACGCTGGCTAAATTTTGTAGCAAGTTCCAAGAAGCTCGTCGCCTTGAGCCTTCTGGATAGCCATAAAAGCCAGTCATCCTCTAGTCTTTTTCCTGAAATTTTACCGAAACGTCAATAAAATTACTAGAAAAACCAGTCACGTTAATTCTAAAATCATTCATCCAAAGCAAATACAATCCTCCACTCCTACCCACACAATCCACAATAAAGCAATTATCAAACCCCAAATAACGATTCACATTCTCCATTCAGTGACGTTGCATTAAAGTTTCCATAAGGAAAACCACTTTAGGCCTATAAGTTACGATGATATCCTTTAGTGCCCTTATTGCGCCGAGATTGCCCAAGCTCGGGCAATTCCATCTAAGGAGACTCATTGTCTTCGTCTATCCTACAACGTAGGATTAATCGCTTCCTAAATACCAGCCATATTTTGAACTGGGTTTGAGCTTGATGATGAATCCTGATTGTGTAAAGAAACACTATTGGCATTTTGTTTGAAGGAACGTTGTCGTTTCTTAATCTCCTTAAGCTTTTGCATAGGCATGTCTTCATTTAAATCACTGGGCTGAGACTTGTCTGGCCCATCTTCATTACCCTCTCCATCACAGTCCATATTTCCTTGTATGTTGCCCATTTCCGAATATAGTTGACCAGAATAAAGATGATTCCTAAAAGTACGTGATATAATCTAATCCCTATCTAGACTATCCTCATTCAAATTCCTCAAATTTGTGCCGAAATATCCTCCTTCCCTATTCCGTATCTAGCTGCTCACTGGCTGTGATCTCCGACGAGGTTTCACCCGTAAACTATCGTTCGAAGCCATAACCAATTCATCCGGTCTCCTTTGCAATCTCAGTTCACAGAAATTATCTGTATGGCCAATGATCCCATATAGATAACAAAACGTTTTCACCTTCTCATATCTGAAACGAACATAAAACATCAAGTTGTCATCATCAACCAATCTTTTCCTTCTCTTCAATGGCTTACAGATGTCTATCACAACCTTCATTCTCATAAACTTCTCATCGTCGGAATCAACACATATTTTTGGGTCATATTCAATGAAGGTCCTTATAAAATCCCTTAATTTTTTTACCATCTCTTGGGATAAAAAACCATGTTTTAGGTTATGAACTTGAACCCAAATAGGAGAGTGCGTTAATGGTATAAGCAAAGGATCATCTCCCTCATTGATCTCCTTCCAAACCAGTAGATGATTGTTAAATAGCCATGGAGATGCCTCCAACACTCTTTTCATATCGATTCCATTAAAGAATCTAAACAGATATTTCTTCCCTCCAATCTCACTTATGTCTATCCCTCCTAAAGGATGCCAAATATCTGCAAGTGTATTTCTCATTGCCCCAAAATTAATTCTACTGTATGTCCAGAAAATGGCCACCAAACAAAATTTGTATGAAATGGGCTCCTGTGAAATAGACACAGAGACTTTTATACATTCATCCTCATCATCAGATAGAACTAAATTTGCTAATTCGTTTTCCATGAAGAGCAATGGAAAAACAGAACTAAAGTAAAGAACGTAGCAAAAATGACGACAAAAATCCGGGTAAAAGAAAGAAATAAAAGAATGTGGATTTACGCCATTAGACGACATATTGCAAAAGTTCAAGCATAAAGCAGACGAAAAGCGAAAACAATTCGAATAAGACTATTGAGTATTGGCCTTGCTCCTATTGAAAAAAAAACATTTTAAAACATTTACATATTAAAGATTAGTACAATGTGGTAAAAACCATTATTGTAGACTCTAAAATGTAGTTTTTGAAGTTTTCTTATTCCTATATTAACATTTTTTTATTAATCATCATAAATCTAGAGATTTAATGGTTTGTGACAAATCATTAAATCTTAAAAATTAATTATTTACACCACATTTCTTTTTATTTTTCTTATTTATTTCATTAATAAATATGGCCATGAGTTTGAAAAGAAACAAATAAGTACCTAATAAGTATAACTGGAAAATTTTGGAAATATATACTAAAGGAAGGAATATATATTATAATAGTACCTTAAAATGAAGCCCTACAACCTAAAAAATTAAGTGTCTCATTAATATTCCAAAAATTTAGGAAATTGGAAGCTATTAATTCACTCCTCGTACCACTTCAAAGATCTTGACGAATCTATAACATCCACGTGTTAAACCCCCAAAAACTAATTCTTTACGGTTGCACCCTCGTTGTGAGCATGTCACCTATGAAGTCAACATTTCTACGGAGAAAACTGAGCTTTCCTTTGTTTATGGAGCTGGAACAGAGTATACACAGTCAAAGAACAATTTCAACCATGAAATAGGAGACGTTAGCGTCGGAACTGGTGAATCCAACAGCTATTAAGGAGTGGATACCTTAACTGGTATATCGTATGGGTATCATATCAGATTTGGTATTGAATTAGATTACGATATAATACTGTATCAGTACATATTAATATCGAGTATTATTTTAAATAATTTTTTAAATTTATAAAATAGTCTTTGAATTTTTAAAAAATTGCAAAATAATTCATTGTCATATTATACAGTTATACTATATGTTTTTAACCTTGTCTATAAAAATCAAAATAATAAATAATAACCACAATTAATATAAAATAACAATAATCTTCAGATATTTCACATATAAATAATAACCACAATTTATATTAAAAAAGACAAACATTATCGTACAAATATAAAATTAAGAACAATATAAAATATTTAAAATATTACAATTTCAATTTTCATTATATAATAAATAATAATTACATCAAAACATCTAATAAAAAGAATAATAAATATCCTTAACTCTCAAATTATTATAATTTATAACAAGTGTTTGTGATAAGGAAACAACCAAGTAAAATTGAAATATGAAGCAAAAATATATATTATTTAATTTACTATAAATTAAATATATTATATATTTAATTAAAATTAATTATTACTAAAATTATAAATATCTTAATTTAATTTATAAAGTTAATTTAATAAGTATTAATAAATATAATTAAATTAACAATATTTTTAAAATACATATTTTAAATAAAATTTGATTTAATAATTAAAATATATAAAATAAATATTAGTTTATAAATAATATATTTTTATTAATACTTTATTAATAAATATTATATAAAAGAATAAAATAAATTTAAATAAAATAAGTTATTATTAAATGTATAATTATTATTGATACGTACGCCTGGTAGTGGCCGGTATGGTCCAAAATTTAGAATACTGTAAGTCAGTAAAAATAATTTTTAGTTTAATTTATATAAATTATAAAAAATCTAGATATTAAGATTTTTTAAAAACACTACAAGGCTGGTGTATCTAATTACTGTATACTTGTACCAGTGGATTCACGTTCATTCTGACAAAGTCAAAGTCCGGCGTGTCCATTTTTAAAAGTATAGAATAATTAGATAGGGAGAGACTATTATGTAATTTAGCCTTTGTATGCAACTATTTTATGAATATTATGATTATTAGGTCGTTGGATGATTGATTTTCTTAATTATTTATCATATGTGATTTTATGAGTTGTTTCACTAGACTTGTGAGTTTAGCAAATTTATTAACATGTTTGGACTTTATTATTAACATGTTTCACTAGTAAAATAATAGACTTGGAGGTGTGACAACAATGGCATGTCACTGTCAACCTGGCAAAGCATGAAGCTGAATGCCCCATGGAGAGCATATATTGCTAGATGGCATAAGCAACTGAGGCATATAGTAACTCAAAGCCCTTGGAATCCGTTCCTAACACAACTTTATAACATGAAACCCCTGATGTTTTTGCCAGTTTTGCACGTGAATGAAAAACAATCAGAAGAGAAGAGAGGAGGACAACTTGCACTGCAGCGTCTGTGTGTGGAATGTGGAATGGCATGTGACTTGCCCATGGTCACAAGTGGAAGCCGTATATAGTGGCAGGTTTGGAAGATCCAAATCACAAGGTAAATGTTAGCTTGGAAGTTTACACTCATTATTAGTTGGTCCACTTCCGAGACCTCAGGTTCGATTTGCACTTATTATTAGGTGGACCACTTCCTACACCTCGGGTTCTATCCCAAACCAAAGCGAAAGCGACTTGGGTTTTTAAACTAATCCTGAACGCTTAATAGATTTCAAAGCAAGTTGATTATACATATGTAGTCACTTTTTATTCTAAAATGAAAGATGTATTACAGAAAATGTATTTGTCTCATATCTAAATGAGATCCCTAATAAGGCCAAGAACGTGTAGTTGTATTTGTCTTAAAAACTCACGACTTGGCAGTGAAATGCAAAGTCTATCATTGAGCTGTATAAAAGTGAACAAGAACTCAGTGATAAACACTCCAACTGAAAACTAATCAAATTTAGTTATGATACTCATAGCTCCTATTTTACTTCACCGGTACTTCCTATGCTTTACTAAACATTTATTAGTCGTGCAGAATTTAACTCTTGATTGATAGCTGATTGACATATATTTCAATCAAGAAAACGTTCTTTCTAGAAGGTCGAAGATAAGTGATTACGTAAAATGCCAAATGTATATAATATATAGGACATCGAATTCAGTAATTAAATGATTATGCTGACTACCGATGAATCAATGAATGGAAATAGATCTCTTTTTTTTTTCCCTACTACTCTTTTCGTGTATTTTTTAAGTCATCCCATTTATCTAATTTTTATAAATTTTATTCATTAAATACATAAATTTTTATAAAACAGAATGTACAAAAAATAATAACAACAGGTATCTAATCCTGAACTAATACTGACCTGGCTAAATTGAACGTGTTGATACAAAGGGACAAGACAAGAGCGAAACGTTCCTGTAGCATCACCAGGAATAGGATGGACCCATTTGGAAACAAATTAGATTCACAAGATCTCCAGTTTGATGATTTCTGATTTCTCTGCGTCACCGCTAACCAACCCAACAAAGCTTTAGCAATTATACGCCGTGACTGTCCCGTACTTGTACCGACAACCTATCGTCATCACTCCTTCAGTCTTCTTTAATGTTTAAAGTCAAATTTGGTCTAAGCTCATTACAATATTCTTTCTAAATATAACAACCTATTTCAGAATGTATCAGCCTTTACTTATTTCTCTCTCCTGATGCAGCCTTTACTTATTTCTCTCAAACCTATTTTAGAGATGCTATAGTGTTTTTCATTCCAATCTACAACTCTATTTTTCACATCAAAAAGAAATATTCTCTGCATATTCTTTTATATCTTTTATTAATGATTATTAAAATTACTCAATAAAATTAACCCAATTTTTCTTTTTTTATGTATATTTTTATTCACAATATTATTATTGTTATATTTTTATGTCAGTAAATAATAAAATTTCAATTAAACTATAATTTTTTATTTGATAATACTAAATGAAATAATATATGAGATATATTTTACTATTTTATATTATTTGATTATAGTAAATGACAATATAATTACGTAATATCAAACATTAAATGTAATTGAATTTCATAAGTAAAAAACATTCTAACATTAAAAAAGGCACATAACATTCATTACATTAAAAAAAGTAAAAAATCACATAACATTCATTACATTAAAAAAAGTAAAAGATAATATCGCACACTGAAAATAAACATAACATAATCACTAATAAACATAATATAATCACTAATCCTCTGAATTAGTATATTGCTTCCATAAATGTTCTATTAACGCATTCCTTAATTCGATATGTGCACTTTTGTCCTTGACTTATTTACAACAGGCAAGACATTGTTGAAATCGGGTATTTTAATCTGTTACAATTTCTACAGTCGATTCTAGAGCTTCCATTACATCTGTGATTGGTCCATTTAGATCGCATTCATCCTCAACAATCATATTATGCATAATAATGCAAGCATTCATGATATCATGCAACACTTTGTTTTTTCCATAAACGAGCCGGTCTTGCAATAATCGCAAATTGCGATTGTAGAACTCCGAATGCACGCTCCACGTCCTTCCTACATGACTCTTGTCTCATTGCAAAATATTTTTTCTTTACAGAACGTGGCTCATGAATTGTTTGCACAATGGTGGACCATTTCGGATAAATCCCATAAGCTAAATAATATCCCATATTATATTCTTTTCCTTGAATTACATAATGAGCAGGAGAAGCAATACCTTGAGCAAGGTTTGAAAGTAAATGTGATGATTCCAACACATTAATGTCATTATTTGTACTTGGCATACCGAAATAAGTGTGCCATATCCACAGATTATAATCAGCGGTAGCTTCAAGAATAATAGTTGGTGATCCTGAATGTCCAACATATTGTCCCGACCACGGTGTCGGACAATTTTTTGACTTCCAATGCGTACAATCAAGACTACCTAACATTCCTGAAAAGCCACGTTGCTCACCAATATGAAGAAGCCTTGCAATATCATTAGCATTTGGTGATCTAAGATACTGCTTTGCAAAAATCTCGATAATGGCATGACAAAATCTCTTCAAGCCTTCAATTGCTGTTGACTCACCAATTTTAACGTACTCATTTGTAGCATCCGCAGGTATACCATATGCTAACATCTAGAATGCAGCTGTTATTTTTTATAGAGTGGATAATCCAAGTCGACCAAGCCCATCTCTTCGTTGCTGGAAATAGCTATCATGCTCTTTTACAGCGTCAACAATGCGAAGGAACAAAGTTCGGGACATTCAATATCATCTCCGAAACATATTATCATTATATTGCGGATTTTTGCAAAAATAATCAATAAACAAATTATTATTTGCAGCTTCATGATCGCGATTGATCACTATATGTCCTAGAATGGAGCCACAATGCCCACCTTGGTTGTTTTTTTGATTGCGAAGAAGCTTGATTTTTAAGTTATTTTTCTGTATCAAATTTGGTATGGCTATTTCATCTCCAAGCATCATCAACTCAAGTTGATCATCACTTGATGATGACGACGAAGAAGATGAAGATGATAACTTGTCTTAGAATTTGATATTAGAAGGACCGCCAATATCATAAGCCATTTCAATAAATTGATGCCTATCTGAGTTAGTAAAGGATGCTATTTATAAGTTCTGAAATGGATAAGGTTGTAATCTATCTAACGATTAAGATGATGATGAAATCTAATCGGACAGTTGAGATTTAGATAACATCTGTCAACTTTTCTAGCATGGATAAGGTTGAGGATAATGAAATCTAATTAGACGGTTGAGATGATGATGAAATCTAATCAGACGGTTGAGATTTAGATGACATCTGTCAACTTTATCTGACATGAATAAGGCTGAGGATAAGTATTGACATGATTATGGATGTAATCCATCTAACGGCTGAGATGATGATGAAATCTAATTGGAAGGTTGAGATTTGGATGACATTTATCAATTTTATCTGACATGGATAAGGCTGAGGATAATGAAATCTAATTGGACGGTTGAGTTGATGATGAAATCTAACCGGACGATTGAGATTTTGATAATATTCATATACAGGTCTATAAATACAAAATCACCATTTCAAACCAAGTGTGTCACTCTTCTTTATCCCAAATATTACATTCTCACAAGCACATCAACACTTAAAGAAAAATGGTTTCTCGATCAACCAGATATAACACTAGCGAAGATATATTATTTTGTTAGATTTATATGGAAATTTCGCAAGATCCTATTGTTGGGAGGCATCAAACTTCTGACCACTTTTGGGGTCGAATTGAAGAGGCATATAACAATGAGGTGACTGAAGGGTGGGAGTAACGTAATAAGAGATCCTTACAAAAGCAATGGAGAAAAATAACACAAGCTGTTAAAAAATTACGAGCATGCATAAGACAAATAGAAAATATGAGTCCTAATGGTGCATCTAATCAAGATATTGTGAGTTCCTAAATTTTTAGTTCTTGCAATTTTAGATATACCTGGTGGCTAAATAACTAACAAATATATATACATTGTTTGCAGATGGATTGTGCGAAGGTGTTACTAACTCGTTTACTAACTCAAGACCCTAATTGCAAAACGGGTTTTCAAATATGATCATGTATGGTACATTGTTAAAGATTTTGAAAAATTTAATGATGATGTCGTCGCACTAAGACAAATCTACCAGAAGCAAACTTCTAGCTATGTGTCATCAGAACTCGATAATCCAACACCTGAATCTTAGATACTGGTATCTCCTGTGTAATCTAATTTTGATATAAATTTGAATGATGATGAAATCGGTGACTTTTCATCTAAAAGGCCTATTGGGGTGAAGAAGGCCAAAGCGAAGAGAAAAATGGAGGAAAAATCTTCTTTTGAGATAAATAACCTTAGAGCTGAAAATCAAGAGCTTATTGAGTTATTGAAAGAGAAAAATGGAGGAAAAATCTTCTTTTGAGATAAATAACCTTAGAGCTGAAAATCAAGAGCTTATTGAGTTATTGAAAAAGCAAAGCAAAGATAGACAAGTAGCGATTGAAATGACTAGATAGAAGATGGAGATTCAGAGACAAAAGTTCGCTTTGAAGCAATGGAAATAAGAAATTAAAATCATGTCTCAGGACGTGAATCAAATTAGAGATCCTAGTCGTCGTGCTTATATTGTAGCTAAACAAGCACAGATTCTGGGACATCATCACATCAACCTCATCAACATCAACATCAACATCAACATCAACATCAACCACAGCCACAGTCACAACCAAACTCGTCAAATAATATTTTTGACGAATATTTTACTAATATTGGTAGAGATGAAACCGATCTACCTGATTATTAAAATTTTTGATTTTATATTAGTAATTAATTATATTTTGCTTGTATTTTGTTTATTTAGTTCTATTGCTTGAGTATTAATATTCATGTATGTGTGTTTCAATTTAGTTTGTTTTTGTTTGTAATTTATTATGTTATTCGACTATTAATATAAATATATTTGTGGTTTATTTATTTGATATTTTCTAATGGATATTTTTAAAAATTTTGGTTAAAAATATTTATTCATAAGTAAATAATTATAAAGTTATAAATATATAATGAAAAAATTTATAAATATGAAATCAATCCTTAAAATAATTATAAAGTTACAATTATTTAAATAAATATATAATGAAAATATTGAAATATTGTTTAAGTAACAAAATAAAGAATAAAGAATTAAAAAATATTGAATTAATGAAAAAAGAAAGGAAAAAGAAAGAAAAAAAGAAAAACGAAAAAAAAGAACAATGATAGCGTTTGCTATGTAGCTTTCCTCCAAATGGAGGAGAAAATGAAGTGTGATTGGAGTGAGTTTTTCCTCCAATTTGGTGTTTCTCCATTTTGGAGGAGGGTTGGAGTTGCTCTAAGACTATAAACAAATGGAGTAAACGACTTAAAAGGCATGAAGTATCATATCACCTGTACTCGTATCCTCGTGTTTCCCTTGTTTTATGAGCATTTATCTATTTAATTTCTCTTTATTTTATTTATTGGATAAATATATGCTTACAGAATAGAGTTGGCAGATGGTAACAATAACAAGTGACCTGTTCCCAAAGTATTCTCTTTTTTGTACTTTTTTCTTGTGATTGATCAAGCATTTTGAATTAGTAGTTATCCCTAATCAAAAAGAGAGCGGTGCATTAAACTTTCTCAGGAAAAAGAATGGACACGTTATGAAGAAAACATAATTGTCCAAGGAACAAAATTTCACTTTCCTTTTCTTTTCTAATAGAATTTATCCTATATCAGAAAGAAGCTTGCAATCATTTGGTCAAAGGTTTAGGATATCTTTAAAATGTTTGTAACAAGCAGGCAGTAATCGACATGTGATTTGCTTGCTAACTTCTTGTCAACACATTATAGCTAGGCAAGTTTTAGATTATAAGAAATCAAATCTACTTTACATATTACATTAGAGTGGGACGGTGAGTCTTGGTGTTTAGATTTGTTTTTTTTAAGTATATATAGTTTTTACAATTAACTACTCATTACTCGGCTATTCCTGTGGAAAAAAAAACCATTATGCAGGGCGACTCTCAACTTAGGCTGGTATACTTCAAGCCGTCTATATCGATTGTTTTTGCTTCTAGGACATCTTTTATAATTAATTAGTCATCTCGTTTTTAGACTTTTGTTTTGAATGCATTTTTCATATTTAGGATTAGAAAAGATTATGAGAAAGATGCATGCATTTATATAAATCTAACCGATTATTTTATAGTAAATTGTTCGGATTGGACATTGCAAAGGAGCAACTCATGTATATATAGCAACAGAATTTTACAGTTCTCTGACCAAATATTTTATTTAAAAAAGTTAATTAAAAAATAAAATAAAATATTCCATTTTTAGTTTTTTGCTACAATAACTCAATGTAGATCTTTATGTTAACCTTGCTAATGTGGCATGTCTTTTGTTTTTTTTTTTTGCTCGGATACTAGCTGACCAAACCTTTGAGTCATTCTTGTTTCCAAAATTGATAGTACTAGACTTCTACTAGAATGCCTTAGTAGCTACGTCTCCCTTGTACATGAAAATTAACGTTGCAATTTTAATGAGTTTGCAAACTTAGTGAATGAATCATCATTGATGTGCTCACTCAAGTCAGAACACAAACATTACTGATATGAAATTAAATTTACAAGTATATTGTAGTTCAGTAGATGTATTACATCATTCAATATTGAATAGTAGATCACAATATACATAATATCTCAATAATACATCATGAACTACAAACATTTCACATAATCATTTCAGAATAATCTAGTCACTTATCTCAGTTATTCATATCATCAACATGTACACAAATATTGTATATCACTATATCAATATAATTCAGTAATTCTTCGTAATCATTGACACAATATATGTAAAGTTATATATGCAAATGCACATATGACTCCACTTTCATTTTTCTTTGTTGTGATTGAGCGTCTATTTACTTTCTCGTATCCATTGTGGATACCAAACTCATTTCATTTTTTTCCTATACCTATTATGGATATCGGGCTCATTAATAACTGAGCCTGTGGCTCTTTGTGCACAATTTTGAGCTTTAAGCTCTTTTTCACATTGGTCACTCCATTCACAACCCCTATTTGATCATGTAACAGTGTGATGGAATGCGTAAATTCACATAATATGTTATCAACACTTTCATTCAATATGCACAGTCATTTTCACATTCATCGGATCTGATTCCAACATTCAACATTTAGTTGAGTACACATTTTCCATATTCACATATATCGAGAAAGCTTTCTTAATACAATCCTGAATATCGAACTCCTCGAACCATTAATGCCTGGAATTATCATAATCATATCAATAACAATTTAATATCTAAAAGTTAATTAAAAATAATTCAGTCATTGTGAGAAAACATCTAAATTAACTCACAATACTCTCCAGATAAGCTATTGCCTTGATGACCTAACAATGTCTGGATGTTGATGATCAATTTGTGCTTCTTTTTTCATGCAATACACAGATATAGTTCACACATTACTAAGTTCATCAGTCATATAAATATTCAATCATACACATATATATATGTGTCATGTTTAACGCATGCTCAATTGACTTTTCCAGGTATGTAACTATTTATAAATTTTGACCATTCAAACATCATATTTTGTATACTATGCAATCAGGTTTATATCTTAACTTGATTAACTCCAAATTCATCAATCATAATTTACACTTATCCTTGAACATTTCCATGATCTAAAGTCTCTTATAATAAACACACAATTGTTTATTTAAATCTGAAATTTCAGCAAGATAAATCTACACATTTACCAAACTTTTTCCAGCAACATATACTCATACATTTACCCAATTCTCATTCATAATTACCATATGTTCTTCAATGCTCATTCATCCATACCCTATAAACACTATTCATGTCCTAAACATCATGTTTGCATTAAAATAAACTCATTTATTCCATCAAGAAATTAGAATTTCCAGATTTGAACTCAACCACATCAAAACAGTCCATTCTTTAGATAATGACATCAATTAACTACAAAAAATTATCAAGCTGTTAACCAATTAATCAAGAAACAATCTAGGCTCATTACTAACCTTAATCAAGTCTAAATATATCAATTTAGAGGGAAATTTCTCAGCAGATTCAACATGTACGCAGGGCTGAAACTAAAATTCCAGAATTTGTGATCAACACCACTAATGTGTGTAACTTTTCTACCTTCAATACCTCACGAAATTAACAAGCTTAAAGACATCAATAACACATAAAGTTTTACAGATTTCATGTGCTTTAAGGTTACTTCATTTCAGGTTAATTCAACTTCCAAATTGGTTACTTTAAGGCTTACAAAATTCTGCTCACTTATGTCATTAACATTCATTGTTTTACAAACACACTTACAGCTCTAATTTTGCAGATTTGAATACACCTTAATAACACATATTTTTAGCATGAATTCCTCATCAATTATAATTCAAATCCCAACTTAAATCATCCATGTAACAGTCCATAAACTACCATTTTCGTATATGCAAAAACAGACCAGAAAAGTAATCGTTCAATCTCCATTTTCCAGCACATCTTCAACATCAACATCATACACAATCTATCCCAATTAAATCATCATAATCTTTCTATTATAACATGTCATAAAGAACAACACTTTACTTGCTTTTAGCTTCCAATTCTAGCTCAATTAATCAAGTTAACCTAGCCCTCCATGCATGCAAGATCTTCACAAATTCAAGGCAGAAATTGGATGGTTTTTGGCTATGATAAAAGACAACAAGAATCTAGTTCTTTAGCTATCTTAGGAGGGTAAAAGCAAGTATTTGAGGTGGTAATTTAGCATAGCTTCAAGAAGAACACATAAATGGGAGATGGAAGTAAAGTTTTAGTGGTGAGAGATGAGAAGAGAAGAAGAATGAGCTAGCCTAAAACAACTCCTGCTGAAACGTCACACCTAAGGTGCTAGATGTCACCATATTACATTAACATATGTTCTTAAAAATGTAAGCCACTTAAACCTTCCATAAGCTACCAAATGTCACCTAATTGCTAGTCCATATGTTACTAAATCATTGCTGCCATTTGTCAATTAATTACCTATGCCAAATGTCACTCATTTATCTATGCCATTTGTCAATTATTGCATAAGCTTAGTCATCCTAATTTTCCAAGTGTCAATTTGTCTTGTCACTTGGCATTTTGCTTAGTCTAAATATATATTTTAATTCATCAAATTTCCAATTGTAACAATTAATTCCAATTTTACTACTTGCAACCGATCAAACTAAAATTCAAGATATAAACAATATCACAATTCACGTTATGATCATTTTAAACTTTTCATATCCCGAACTATGTTAATTGAGTACATATACTTATCCTTGCAATGTGTATGAAATCATAACTCATGTGTGTATGCTAATGCTATGCATGGGAATGAAATGCATTTCATGAATGCTGAAATGATTTGACTCATATGCATTAATCTAAGGCTCTAACCCTTAGTATGAAAAATGGGCTATTACAATTCTTCCCTTAAGAAATTTTATCCAAAGGACTTTAATCAATGGAATCACTCGGTTTCTCAACTTCTTAGTCTAATAACCAACTATCTCAACCAGTTCCTCAACATAACTTAAGTTAATTGCAACTTTAACCTCGTAAGATGGTAACACATGTGTCAGATCTGACTGATATCTTTTGAGCTAACTAACATGAAACATATTATGAATCTGAGCCATCTCAGCTGGTAATGCTAACTTATAAGCCAATGGTCCTACTCTTTTAGTAATCTCATATGGACCAATGTATCTAGGACTTAACTTACCCTTTTTACCAAACCTTAGCACTCCTCGCTAAGGTGATACTCTCAAAAATACCTTATCTTTCACTTGGTACTACATATCTCTCCAGTGCTGATCTACATAACTTTTTTTGCCTATCTTGAGCTTCCTTAATTCTACTATGAATCATTTTAACTTTATCAACAGTATCTTGAATCAAATCTGGGCCTTTAAATATCCTTAGACCCTTTTCATCCCAATATAAAGACGATAATCACTTTCTACGATATAATGCCTATAATGACATACTGATACTATTGTGATAATGATTGTTGTATGCAAATTCAATAAGAGCTACATATTGATCCCATACTCCTTGGAACTTCAGAACACAAGCTCTGAGCATATCCTTAACAATCTTGATAGTCTCCTTGCTATGCTTGACTATCTGAGGATGAAAGGTTGTGCTAAAGTTTAACCTTATACCCAAAGCTATTTGTAAACTACCCCAAAATCTAGAAGAAAATTTGGGCCCCTAGTTGTAATATCCCGCCTTCTAAAATTGTTAAGAGATTAAACTATTAGATTGAGTCACATGAGTTATTTCATTTAACAATTTATGAGGTGCAATTCATTCACATGCATAATATTCTTATTCACATATGAATCATGATTTAGAAAACATTGTAAGATAGTACATGTGCTCAATTGACATAATCCGGGTTATGGAAGGAAAATGAATGTGATATGAATGTGCATTCCCAATGTTTTGCATTTTGATTTAGCAATAACATGAATTGATGGATTATAATTAGTGAATTGGGAATTTATTGTTATAATCGAGTAATTGATGAGGTGATATGTGCATCTAGCCTAAGAAAAATGTTAAAGAGCAAGACAAATTGATACATGGGAATTTAGGTTGATTAGGCCTATGGAATGATGAAATGTGGCATTGGAAATAAGTGACAAATGGTTAGTTAATTAGATAACAAGTGGCTTGAGTATATGAGGACAAGTGGCCCTTTAAATTTGTGACAAATGACACTTTAGACTTGTGACATGTGGAGCTTTAGAATAGTGGCATATGTAGCTTTACAAATGATGACATATGTAGCTTTATAATTGGTGACATGTGTAGCCTTACAAGTGGTGACATATAGAGGCTTAAGTGAGTGACAAGAGAAGCCTAGAGTAAGTGACACATAGACCAATAGAATAGCGATATATGGACCAATAGAAGGATAACATATGTACCAATAGAAGGGTGACATATAGACCAATGGAATGGTAACACATGGATTAATTGACCTTCTTAAATTTTCTAGAGGAAATGGATGAAAAAGGTAATATAAGTGAGAGTGGAGGTTGTCCATAAGGTTAGAGGAGAGAGAAAAACAAAAATGAGAAGAGAAGGCAAAAAAAAAAGGAAAGAGAACAGGAGAAAGAAAGAAGTTATCAAGGTAGGTTGAAATTCTGGTTTCAATTTCATCTTTCTTTCATATCCTTAGAGCACGAATTTAAAAGAAAATCAAAGAATTAAAGTTGTAGATATAGGTCTTAACTTGACCTTTGTGGAGAAAATAGTGAGTAGAGATCGAGTTATGTCTGTTTTCCTAACACTGCTTGTGATAGACCCCTATGTAGGAACCTTACATTATTTCCTGATTTTTGAGGACCTTAGAGTCCGAATTAGTGAATGTATAAACCATGAAAAATTATTACTGATGTCTTATTAATGTTTCTGTGAAATAGTTTGGTTAGGAGATGTCTTGATAATGATTTATTCAAGGTTGATGTTGAAGTGTACTGGAATATGTTAGATGGAGTGTTTCCACTAAATAGGCATCTGTAGTTTAGAAATATCTTAATTTGTAGATATTCAAATAAGGTGATTTATAATTAATATTAAACTATATACATAAAACTACAATTATCACGAAGGAACTGAATTTTAATTCTATCTCTAAGGGTTTCTAAATTTGGCTTGAAGTTGAGTACTCAGTGCTGTCATTGTTTAAGAACAGTCTTTAGTATTTTGGGCATAACTTGCATAATACTAAACCAATATGAATAAATATGAAGTCCTTAGAAAATTAAGACATATAGAAACATTTTTTTAGAGGAAGGTTTTCACTAAATACTTCATTTTCTAGGTCATAATGTGTTGGATCGGGAAAAGAAAGCATGCCATATTTGGAGAACCGGTAGATTTCAAAACTTTTTAGAAATCTTATTTGC
>JAOSBN010009005.1:0-18603 GCA_027563595.1 Erythroxylum suave | reverse complement strand
CATTGGGATGCCATGTGGAATTTAGAATTGTTTTTCAGTAGTTCTCTCTTATCGTAGAATATGTACCGGAATGACCTGTGGGTGTTCCGGTGGGTACTCTACGGTAAGGGGGCGCTACAGTTTGAAGTATGCTTTTCTCGGATTTAATGATACTCTTCCAGTGATTATTACAAAGAATCTAATAGATAAAAAAGAGGAGAGATTGTTGCAAGTCTTAAAGGACCACAAGACTACCATTAGATGGACTTTAGCTGTAAGCGGATTAGTCCTTCTATATGTATACCTTGCATACTTTTAGAGGATAATTCTAAGCCTTCAAGGGAGATGCAAAGACGGCTTAATCCACCCATGATGGAGGTGGTAAAGGCCAAAATTTTCAAGCTCTTGGATGCAGGTGTCATAAACCTTATTTCTGATAGCAAGTGAGTGAGTCCTATCCATGTGGTTCCTAAAAAGACGGGCATTACTATGGTGAAGAATGCTGAGAATGAGTTGGTGCCCACACATATGCAAAGTGGCTGGCGAATGTGTATTGATTATAGGAAGCTGAGCTTAGCAACAAAGAAGGACCATTTTCCTTTGCCTTTCATAGGCTAAATGTTTGAATTCCTTGTAGGTAAGTCTTTCTATTGCTTCCTTGATGGCTATAGTGGTTATAATCAAATTGTTATTGCCCCTGAGGATCAAGAAAAAACTACCTTTACTTGTCCATTTGGTATATATGCTTATAAGAGAATGCCTTTTGGTTTATACAATGCACCTGCTACTTTTCAAAGATGCATGATGATCATATTTTCTGATTATGTTAAGAGGATCATTAAAGTTTGTATGGATGATTTTACTATCTATGGTGATTCCTTTGATCATTGTTTAGGAAATTTGTCTCTGATCTTGAAAAGATGCATGGATACTAACCTTGTTTTGAATTATGAAAAGTGCCACTTTATGGTAGAACAAAGGATTGTTTTGGGGCATGTGGTTTCTGAACATGGTGTAGAAGTTAACAAGGCTAAGATAGATATTATCTTATCCTTACGTTACCACTTGTCTGTGAGGGATGTACATTCTTTTCTTGGACATGTAGGTTTCTATCTCTGCAAGTTGCTAACCAAAGATGCTTAGTTCATCTTCTCCCAAGAGTGCAAGGATGCGTTTGACTTATTGAAAAACATGTTAACCATGGCACCCATCATCCAACCACCTGATTAGGAGCTTCCTTTTGAGATAATGTGTGATGCTAGTGACTATACTGTAGGAGTTGTTCTCGGGAAACGTGTTGGCAAAGCTTTGCATGTGATAGCTTATGCTTTTAGAACATTGGATGAGGCTCAATGCAATTACCATACAACTGATAAGGAATTAATAGCTATTGTTTTTGCAATTGAGAAATTTTGGTCTTACTTACTTGGTACGAAAGTTGTTATGTTCACTGATCATGCAGCTCTTAGCTATCTTTTGAACAAAAAGGAGTCCAAGCAATGCGTTATCAGATGGGTTTTGCTCTTACAAGAGTTTGACCTTGAGATTAAGGACAAGAAGGGAGCTGAAAACCTAATTGCTGATCATTTGAGCCAGCTTAATACCAAAGAAGTTGATGTCGTCCCCATCAAAGAAACCTTTCCAGATAAGCAATTATATGTTGTCCTCCATGCTACTCCACAACCTTGGTATACTGACTTAGTTAACTTCTTAGTTACTAATGAGCTACCCTCAGGTATGTCTAAATCCCAAAGAGATAAATTCTATGCTGATGCTAAATATTATTATTAGGATAATATTTGTGGAAGTTTTGTGTTGATCAAATGATTAGGAGATGTGCACCACAAGATGAGTTTAATTCTATACTTGCTTTCTGTCATACTTATTCTTGTGGTGGTCACTTTGGTGCAAAACGCACAGCTTATGAATATGGTTTCTTTTGGCCTTCACTGCTTAAAGATGCATTCCACTTTTGTAAATCATATGAAAGATGTTAAAGAACTGGTCATACAACCCAACGTGATCAGATGCTGCGAAATAACTTGATTTTCAGTGAAATATTTGATTTTTGGGGTATTAATTTCATGCCTCCTTTTTCATCTTCTTATGGCTATCTTTATATCTTGCTTGCTTACTATGGACCATGTATCTAAATGGATAGAGGCTATTCCGAGTAAAGCTGATGATGCTAAAGTTGTTGTTAGATTTATTAAGGCTAACATCTTTGATAGGTTTGGCATTCCGAAAGCAATAATCAGTGATAGGGGGATGCACTTTTGCAACCGATCCTTTGAGGCCATGTTGAAAAAGTACCATGTTTTTCACAGAACTAGCACAGCATACCATCCTCAAAGAAATGGCCAAGATGAAATTTCTAACCATGAGATCAAGTCTCTCTTGGAGAAAAAAGTGCAAACTAATCGTAAGGATTGGAGTCTTAAATTGGGAGATGCACTATTGGCTTATCGAACAGCTTACAAGACTCCTTTAAGGATGTCAAACTTTAGGATGGTTTATGGGAAAGCATGTCACCATTCAATAGAATTTGAGCACAAAGCCTTTTTGGGCCATTAAGCAATGCAACTTAAACTATGACGAGGTTGGAAATTTTAGGAAGTTGCAATAGAAAAAGTTGGAGGAGCAGATGAATGATGCCTATGAGAACATGAGGATTTATAAAGAAAATTCAAAGGTAGTCCATGACAAAATGATTAGTAAGAAGGAGATCACGAGGGTTAGAAAGTTCTTCTATACCAATCACGTCTTCGCCTTTTCCCAAGTAAGCTTCGATCTTATTAGATTGGACCTTTTATTGTTAATTGTGGTGCTGTTGAAATCGAGGACATAAATACACACAAGAGGTTCATAGTCAATGGCCATAAATTAAAACCTTTTTGTGAAGGTTTTCAATCTCATGTGGATGAGATGCACATTGGCGAGCCTATCTATGAGGAGTGATAAGGATGCACGTTATATCAAGCCAATGACGTTAAACAAAAGCACTGAATGGGAGGCAACCCATCACTTAAAAAAAAAACAGATTTGCTTTCTCTTTCCTTTACTTTTTAACTTCTGTTTTTAGTGTATTTTTATTATTTATTTATTTATTATTATTATTTTAATCTTCTTTTCATGCTTTAATTTAAACATTGAGGACAATGTTGTGTTTAAGTGTGGGCAAGGATTAAGGATAAAATTTTGCATGAAATTTTTGGGTTTCAATAGGTGAATGGTTGGGATATTTCTTGGTTTTTGTGCTTCAAAGTGCCGCACCTTTGTGCTTGCTTGAACTTGAAGGTTTTCACTTGTACTTGCATGTTTTATTCCAAAAACACATAAAAATTGAAATTTTTTTGAAAAAACACAAAAAGATTTTTTTGTTTTTGCATGTTTTAGCACCTTAAGTGTTTAGTTTTTGCCTTTTGATCTACCAATGAATGATTGATAAGAATATGAGTATTATAGGTGAGAGTTAATCTGTGATATTTGAATCATAAACTTGATGAATGTTTTTATGTAAGTTTTAAGCTTGATAGCTTTAGGATTGACCTTGAAACCACACTGTGTTGACTTAATAGATGATTATCCCATGTGAGCTTTTGAGCCTTCAACGCAATTATTTGATGTGTGTTCATTCAATGCTTTGTATCTCTAGAAGTTGCTTTATATCTTGTTCAGACTACACTTTTACATGCATACATGAAGCTGATAAAGGCGCTTAGGATTTTAACAACTTGACCAAAAAGCCAACCCAAAGCATGTTATCCACTAGGGCGCCCATTTGAGCTTATTGTCTGTTCTTTGCTTTACCATGTTTAACCTAACCTTTTCTTAATTGATTTATCTTTCTATCCCTTATCATGGTTAGTAAAGCTTACTTGTTGAGTTAAACTTGTGAAGGTTGTGCATATGGGAATATCAGCGGTATATATTGTGCTTGTTGTCAATGGGGAAGGATTGGAAAAAAAAAGTTTGAGGCTAAGAAGAGAAAAGAAAGCAGAGGATTCCCCATGTTCTTAATTGATAAATGTTTTGGCAAAAGAAAAAATAAAAGAAAAAGAAAAAAAGATGTGCTTAATTGTTTGATGATATGCATGACATGCATACATTTGTTATTGATTATCTGTTATGCTTTACTCACAGTGATACTTAGCTTTTTCTTACCTTTCTTTTACCTTACCCCTAACCTAACCAAGTTGCATTCTTGTTTAAGACCTTTTGATTTATGTTATGCAAGTGATACCTAGTAATGTATTCAAGATTGAATAGCAAGCCTATGGTAGAGCATTGCATTGTTTTCATTTATAAGAGTTAAATCATATATAAGTCATAAACACTTCAGTGTTGGAGTGTATGACAATGAGAGGACCTATTATTTTGACATGGTGTAGATTTCCTCTAAATCTTATGTATTGTCTTGCTTGGCTCTTACATTTAAAGTGAGTTCATTATTTTTATGGATTAAATGTCACAGGTTCCTTCTTGTTTATATTCCTTGTATGTCTTTGATGTTGTTGGGAGGTTAGGAGAAAAACTTTGACACTTAAGAAAATGTTCCTTGCAGTTGCATATTTTTTTGGTTTTGTTTTTGCATCCATATTGAGGTTTTGCATTCTCAGTTTTCTTAGGCTTTATTTTCTGTTTTTAACCTTACTTGAGGACAAGTAGAGCTAAGTGTGGGAGAATTTGATGCAATCATATTTGTATATATTTTTAGTACCTTATATTTAGTATCTTACATGTGTTTTATGGATATGTATTGCCTATTTATCATGTTTTATCATTATTAGAGCTTTAGACACATAAATTACAAAAAGTCCTTAATGGGTTGAAATTAACACTATTTTTCAGTTTCTGGTAGATTTGACCTTTGGATCTTAGGGAATTTTTATCTCAGTATTGGGGCATCAGAAACTTCTAAGATTTTACAAGCATAATCCTGACTCATTGAAGAATTGTTCCACCACATTTAAGAATTTTTGGAGCTGTCATTTGAGAGCAGTATATTTTTGAAGTCTTCTGTAAAATTGGAGACGTTCAGTCTGACCTCTTTTGATTCAAAAAATTCGTATCTGAGATCCAAGCATTGGATTTCTACGATGCATGGCTAAAATTGAAGCTGACTCAATGAGCTTTTTGGTGACTAATTTTGAACCGTCGAAGTTCTATATTGTATTTCTTATATTTAGTTGAATTTGGTCCAGAAATCAGCCAGCATAACCAGTCCGAGAATAATCAGAGTTTGGGGCCAATTGTGGATGGCTTGTGGCGATGAAAGTCTATAGATGACTTGAAAAGAGACCCAATTTGATGATGAGCAAGCCCAAAAGAAGTTTGAGAGTAGCTCATCCCCTGAAGAAGCCCGAAATAGGTCCAAATCCAAGTCTGAAGTGCAGTAACGTATGCACACAAACTTACACAACACACCTGACGAATACATGTCCTACTTCAAGTCTACTTTTTAGGAGAGACCAGACCTCATCTAGTAGGTATAAATTGGGTCCCTTAGAATAGAATAAGGTCTGTCTTTTGTTTTCTTATGGGCGTAAGCCATGTTTTTTTCTGTTTTTTCTTTTTTCGTTTATTTTAGGTAAAAACCCTAATTTTCTTTTCTTCTTCTTCTTCTTCTTCTTCTCTATCGCAGAAATTTGCAGCATAGTTTTAAACCAGATTTTTGACTTTATTTTAATTTTAATCATGAAATAAGTTTTCTTTTCAATTGTGGAGGTTAGTAGCTAATTCTTATGGCTTGATTTTATGAGATTTTGTGCTTAAATCTTCCTATTTTATGGTTGAATATTTGTGCTCATGGACTGCATGAAAGCCAAATTATGTTGGATATTTTTGAAGTCTAGAATTCAATTTATCTTGCATGAATTGTTTTCCAATTAATTGAATTAGGTGCTAGTCATCACTTTTATTAATAAGTGGGGTTAATTTATTAAAGTTTTAAGGTATATGTAGAATTTTAACGGTTAGTTCTTGAGCATACAATTATTTAATAT
The DNA here is from genome assembly GCA_027563595.1 of Erythroxylum suave. Taxonomy (NCBI): domain Eukaryota; kingdom Viridiplantae; phylum Streptophyta; class Magnoliopsida; order Malpighiales; family Erythroxylaceae; genus Erythroxylum; species Erythroxylum suave. The sequence continues at coordinate 12,619 of JAOSBN010009005.1, read as the reverse complement.
GTGTTATTCATCTTTGAATAATTTTAGGTTTGATCAAAGCCATCTAATCTTAATGCTTGCATGTATGTGTTGTTCATGTTAGTTTTGAGTTGATGCTTGCATGAAAAGGTTTTGCATTACATGTTAGTTTTGGATGCAAAGACTATTATATGGTGACATTTTGATCATAAATTGGCTAGAAAAGTCTTTGGTTTCAATGATTAAAATCAATATAGGGAATTAGTAAACACCTTTGCAATTGATCTCTATCAAAATTTTCTTGAAAATTTTCTTCTTAAAAAAAATTTGTCACTTTCTAAAATTTTCTATTTTTAATTCGCAATTCTTCTTTCTTTTCTTGTTGATTTTACGCAAGCAAACCCCCCTTAATTTGGCCACATGCATCTAGCATCTTAGGAATAAAATATTGCGTCTGTTCATCTTAGATATAATTTGCATTTAAATTTTTTTTTACCCTATCATATAAACGCTTATCTTTGATTAAAAGTTAGATTTCTTCCTTGTGTTTTGATCTCTGTGGGACGATACCCTTACTCATTTATACTACATATCAATTTAAGTAGGGGATTAAATTTATAGGCTAACGACAACTTACCATTTGTAATGGCACTTAATGATCAAGAAACACCAAGGACATCGGCTTCCAAGTCATCATGTTCAAGGATTCCGTTGTCAAGTTTGAAATTGGCGGTGGAGATCTTTGAGGGTACTGGCCACTTCGACATGTGGAAAGGGGAGGTCATGGACTAAGCAAGGTCTTGATATTGCCATTAATGAAAAGAAACTAGAAGATGTTAAGGATAAGGATTGGAATATCATAAATCAATTAGCATGTGGAACAATCCAATTGTGCCTGTCTAGAGAGCAGAAGTATGCTTTCAAGAAAGAGACTTTTGCACACAAATTATGGAAGGCATTAGAGGACAAATTTCTGAAAAAGAGTGGCAGAATAAGCTCCTTAAGAAGAAACAGTTATTCTGATTTAATTACCGACCAGGTACTACTATGAATGAACACATCACTATATTTAATCAGTAAGTAGTGGACCTGTTGTATTTGGATGTGAAATTTGAGGATGAAGATTTTGGCTTTGATATTGTTATGATCTCTTCCCGATGAATTTGAACACTTGGAGACTACGTTACTTCATGGAAAGGAGAATGTGCCTTTAGATGCTTTATATTCTGCTTTATATAGTCATTAATTGGGGGAAGAGGGATAAAATGAAAAACAAAATAGTTACAACAGATGAAGCATTGGTAGCAAGAGGTTATCAACAAAGCTAGTCAAAGGAGAGAAGAGGAAGATCTAAATCAAAAAGCTGAGTTACCAAAGAAGAGGGTGCCTTTTGTCATGAGAAAGGACATTGGAAGAAAGACTATCCAAAATTGAAGAAGAAAGTGAAGGCTCTGAAAGATGCAAATGTTACAGAGTATAAAAGTAATGTGGAATCAGATATCTCTTTAGTGGTTTCACTTTCAGCATCGCATCTAGACGAGTGAATTTTGGATTCAGGTTGCTCCTACTATATGTCTCCCATCTAGGAGTGGTTCTTTTTTCCGAAAGAACTCGATGTCGGGGTTGTTTACATAAGTAATGATAATCCATGCAAAACAACTGGGATAGGTTCAATCAAGCTACGGAATCATGATGAATCCACCAGAATTTTGAGGGATATGCAGTACGTGCCAAAGTTGAAGAAGAATATCATCTTTTTGGGGATTTTAGAATTAAAATGCCTAGTAGTAATGATATGAGATGAAGTTCTTAAATCAACTTCAGGAGCGCTGGTAATGTTGAAAGGCGTGAGGAAGGACAATGTTTATTATTACCAAGGTCGTAAACTGTTTAGGATGGTAGCAGCAACAACTTCAACTAGCTAGAAGGATGTGGAGGCAACAAAGCTGTGGCATATGTGTTTAGGATATGCTGGCGAAAAATCATTGCAATCCCTCGCCAAACAAGGAGTGTTGAAAGGTATAAAGACTTGCAAATTAGAATTTTGTAAACATTGTGTTCTAGACAATGAAGAGTGAAATTTGGCACTTCTATCTATAATACTAAGGGAATTCTAGATTATATGCACTTAGATGTGTGGGGACCTTCCAAGGCTCTATCACTCGGAGGTAGGCATTATTTTGTCACTTTTGTTGATGATTTTTCCAGAAGAGTATGGGTGTTTACTATAAAGAACAAAGATGATGTGCTTAAGGTTTTCCTTGGATGGAAAGCTCAAGTTGAAAACCAGACGAGAAGTTAGATCAAAGTTCTCTGAACAGACAACGGTTGAGAATATAAGAGTGATCCATTTCTGGAAGTATGCCAAGAGTGTGGCATAGTTCGACACTTCACAGTTAGAAATACACCACAATAGTATAGGGTGTCAGAGCGTATAAAAAAGACACTAGTGGAGAAAGTTCGTTACATGCTATCTAATGCTAGGTTAGGTTGAAAATTTTAGGCTGAGGTTATGACATACGCTTAACATCTCGTTAATCGCTTGCCTTTATCTACTATAGGTGGAAAGATTCTTTTAGAGGTATGGTCCGAGAAACCTACAATAGATTACAATTCTTTTCGTATTTTTAGTTCTACTGCATATTATCATGTGAATAAATCAAAGTTAGATCCACGATCGAAGAAGGCTCTATTTATGGGCTTCAATTCTAGAGTTAAAGGATACCGTTTGTGGTGTCTAAAGTCAAAGAAGACAATAATCAGCAGGGATATTACCTTTGATGAATATGTCATCTTGAATAAGGTAACTCCAGAAGGGGCTGATGGTACTTTACAGAAGGTGGAGAGTAGGTCGAAGCAGGTAGAGTTTGAACAGACAGTGGTGATCCCAGCAAAAAGCACTACTATTGACTCGCCTATGGTAGAAGAAGAGTCAAATGAGGTAGAGTTTCTGACCCAAGAACCTCCGCCGCAATCAGAGTCAATTACCGATAGATGAACGAAACAAGAACTTCAAAAACCTGCTTGTTTTACTGACATTGTAGCTTCTACTCTTCCAGTTATTGATGATGCTCCATCTACCTTCCCAGAAGCAATCTAAAGTTTAGAAAGTAGCAGATGGTTAGGTGAAATGGAAGAGGAAATGCAATCTTTTGAGAAGAACAAGACATGGAAGCTGACTCAACTACTGGATGGAAAGAAGGCAATTGGATGCAAATGGGTATTTGCAAAGAAAGAAGGATTTCCTAATAAAGATGATATTCGCTACAAGACAAGGTTGGTGTCTAAAGGCTACGTTCAGAAGGAAGGAATTGATTATAAGGAGGTATTTTCTCCAATTGTTAAACATTCTTCTATTAGATTTTTGTTGGCTTTAGTAGCGCAGTTCAATTTGGAGCTAGCTAAACTTGATGTGAAGACCGCATTCTTACACGATGACTTGAAGGAGGAAATCTATATGTCTTAGCCAGATGGATACAAGGTTGCTGGAAAAGAATTGCAAACTAAACAAATCATTGCATGGACTGAAGCAATTTCCAAGGCAGTGGTACAAATGATTTATGAAAGGTCAAAAATACACAAGAAGCAAATACAGTCATTGTGTGTATTTGCACATACTTAAAGACGGGTCCTATATCTACCTACTCTTTTATGTTAATGATATGTTGATAGCAACAAAGAGCCAAGTTGTGATTGACAAATTGAAGGCTCAGTTGAGTAAAGAGTTCGAGATGAAGGATTTGGGAGAAGCTAAGAAGATTCTCGGCATGGAGATAAGTAGGGATAAAGAGAGAGGCAAGCTTTGGCTGACACAAAAGTAGTATTTGCAAAAAGGTATTACAACATTTTGGTACACATGAAGATTCAAAACCTATTAGTACCCCACTTTCCCCTCATTTAAAACTAAGTAACCAATTATCTCTAAAGTCGGATAAAGAGCAAGAATATATGGCAGAAGACCCATATGCTAATGCAGTTTAATATATGCAGTGGTATGTACAAGACCAGATATTTCACATGCTATCAGTGTTGTAAGCAAGTACATGCATGATCCAAGTAAGGTTCATTGGCAAGCTATAAAATAGATTTTACGGTATATCCAAGATACCGTAGATGTTGGTTTAACATTTGAGCGGGATGATTACTTAGTCAACGCGTAGTTGGATATTACGATTCTGACTATGCAAGTGACTTAGATAGGTGACGGTCTACAACTGGCTATTTGTTCACTTTAGCGAAGGCACCAGTTAGTTGGAAGTCTATTTGCAATCAATGATGGCTTTGCCTACAACAGAGGCAGAGTATATGGCAATTACATAAGCTGTGAAGGAGGCAATTTGGGTTGTGGGTTGCTTAAAGACTTGATAGTTGGTAAAAAACAACTTGAGGTATATTCTGACAGTCAGAGTGCTATTCATTTCGCAAAGAATCAAGTCTTTCATGCACGGAAAAAGCACATTGATGTTCGCTATCATTTTATGTGGGAAATTCTCAAAGAAGAGGAGATACTTCTCTAGAAAATTCACACGATAGAGAATCCTGCAGATATGCTGACCAAGGTAGTTATAAGAGCCAAGTTTGAACATCATTTAGACTTGGTTAATATCCTGCACATTTGAGTTGGCACCTAAAGGCACAAATTTGGAAGCACCGCAAAGACTATTTTTTATTATTTGTTTGATTTAGAAGATTTATATTTAGTGGGATAAGAAATTGTGCCAACGTGGAGATTTGTTACAATTTGGCACCTTTTCATGAATCCCATATCGTGGGTTTATGTGTTTGGGGGGAAGGTTAGCAATTATAAAAGAACTCCTCCCCCCTATGGTAAACTATCCTCAAATTTTGATCTTCACTTACAATAAAGCAGGCTGCTTAAGTGGTGCTCCGGAGATGTAAGCACATTTGGCCGAACTCTGTTATCAAAATTCCAAGTGCATTCTTTCCTTATCACTTTTGTTATTATGCATTTATTATCTTGTTTCTTTTCAAGTTGTATTATAGTATTCAATATTATTTATTAGGTATATTTGTAGTGTTGTGTTCAATTTATTTGGGTGGATTTACTAGTCCTGTGTATACATGGGGTTAGGTTGTGATAAATACATCGTGCACTTAATTTTTGTCTAGGAGGCAGGGTTTTAAGTGGGACCATTTGTGACCCCTCCGCGCTTTCCTGGGATTTTACCTGGAATGGTAATACTGTCTAGGATGTCATTGTGATCTTTCCTGGGTATTATCGAATCAGTTCACTTCACTAGTTGTTTACCTCAAAAGTGAAAAATTACCTGGTTTTCCTGACAGGAGCAATTGTGGCTAAGTGGGAGACTCACTAGCAGTGAACCTAAAGAAAACTAGTGGCGAAGTTTAGAAGCAGTGGTTGGCATCTCTAAGGGTGATAAATGCCCATGGAGAAATGGCAGCAGGGAGGCAGCAAGGAGTCGACATCAATGTGAAGCCTGAATAGGGTTTTTGAAACCCATACATGGTACGATAGCTGGCATGGAGGTATAATAACTGTCTTACTATTGGTCCGCAATTATTAGGTTTGCAATTGACTGTTGTGTTTACTATTTTAGATGGGCGATTATGGCCCATCTGCAAGTAAGGTGACGAGAGTGTCGTAGTTGACGAAGGCATCCTTTGATGCCACTCAACACCTCATGCGACGCCACTCGACACCTCAGGTGACACCATCTGCATATAAACACGGTGGATTACATCGGAGGCACCACAGATGTCGCCGTGGAGACCTAGACCAGACGATTGTGAGAGGTAGAGCAGGAGGCATGGAGATGCCCATTAGTGTCTGTTGTTGGAGTAGTGAAGACAAACGAAGACAACATATTTGGTTTCATCCTTAGCAACATTATGGTTTGAGACTAAGTTGAAGAAGAGGGGTGTTTGGCAATAGGTTTAAGAGTGTATTTGTTTGGTTACAAGTTTTAAGTATGACTTAAACATAAAAAGGAATAATTTAAATTAGTAATACTATATTATTAATTTAATTAAATTCTAATCATATGTTTAAAATTATTTTAAAATATAAAATTCAATTTCAAAATAAAGATAATTATTTTTCTTAACATGATTAAGATTAATAATTTTATTGATTCCTAATTATTTTTAGAAAGGTAGCTTCTAAAACTAGAATTATTTTCAATTAGATTGAAATTAATTAATTAGATTCCTTAACATTAAGAAAACTATTTTCTTATAACTAATTTAGAAAGATGTTTCTTAATTAAATTTATTTATTTCCATTTGATTGAAACAAATTAAATTTATGATTTTATTTTTATAGAATTATTATTCATTTTATTTAGAAATTGTTTCTTCATTTATGAATAATAAGTTTTTTGATTTTTAGAAAAAGTAAATTTCTTCATTAAATTTTGAAAAGTGTTTTCATTTATTAATTAAGAAAAATGTTCTTTCTTTAATATTATTTAAAAAATTAGTTTTCTATTTTGTTAAAGAAAGATTTTCTAATTAATTGAGAAATCAATCTCTAGGTAAATAATATATAATAACTTTCTTAATTAAATTTAAAATTGTTTTATTTAAATAATAATAATAATAATGATAATAATAATAATAATAATAATAATAATAATAATAATAATAATAATAATAATATTAATAATATTAATAATATTAATAACAATAAGAATAAGAATAAGAATAATTTCTGATTAGAATAGAAATAGTTTCTAATTGGATTAGAATAAGTAAGAAGAAAAATTTATGAAAATTGTTTTCAATTAAATTTGATTAAAGGATTCAAGATAATTGGAAATAGTTTCCAATTAGATTTGAAAATTATTTTTAAATCAAATTAAATTTCTATTTAGAATAGGAATTTAATTTATTTAAGAATCAGTGATTTTAATCTAACTTAGTTTTTCCAAGGAGTTGGAAATGTTATTTTAGATTATGAAGATTAATAACAAGAATCTTGATATTTTATGCATATAATTAGATTATAAGTGCATAAGTTGCATATATATATATATATATATGCATGATTAATTGTATATGTTATAGGTGCGATATTTTATGTGCAATTTGAATTTGATGAGAAAAATGAAATTAAATCTCTCATTAAAATATTAAGTACACATTAAGAACGTGATTGTTGTCTTCCATTATTATCTTGTATGGGGATTGCTATGTTTTAATAATACTTATGATCAATTTAATCAAGGGTCATTTAATCGGTAGTCCTTGGATGTAACATGAACTATATAGAGATATTTGAATGATCAAGATAGAATTCATCACCCTAAAGTAATTAGGGAGAATGTTTTGTTATTCTCAATTAGTATTGATTCAGGAAATCCTGAAATGATGCTTTGTAAATAGTTTACAAATGTCATTATTTGAATCAATAGCTAATGGCATAGAACTAATATGAGTAGACTCAAAATAGAGTAGACATTAATTTCATGCTCTATATCTAATTGGAACATTGTATGATGAAAGGACTGAATTATACGAACAAATTATGCATGGAAAGGTTAGTCAAAACCACTTTGACATTCCTAAATATTTGGATGGTCATGATGTGTTGCTCGAGTTAAATGTTAATCTATAATTATAAATTGTTTAATTGAATAATTAACAATAAATTAAAGGAGTTTTAATTTATCTATAATTAGAATTAGATTTCGTAATCATTGCTAACATATTTGGGAACCTAATGAGTCTCACATATATTTAAGAAACTTTATATTAAATATAAGATATTTAATAAATAAGGATCAACATGAGATATTGAACCTTATATTTGCATAATTGGTATTTAATTAGAATTATTTATAATTTTAATTAAAATTTAATTAAAATTAGAATTTAATTTCAATTAAATTACTAAAACGTAAAAAGCTTATTATAAATAGGCTTAAGCTCTATGGAGCAAGCACTTCTTGCTTAACCTTCTCTGTAAGAGTAACAGATTTCTCTCAACTCATTCTTGAAAACGATCTAGAAGGGGGATTGAATAGATCTTTTAAATTTTAAGCGAAGAGCTACAAAACAGAGAATTAAATCACACAAGACAAATAAAAACAAATGGAAATATAAAAGAGTAGAGAAGAGAGCAAAACACAATATTTATAGAGATTCAGTGCTAAGACCTACGTCCTTTGCCTAAGTTCCCACTTAGGATTTTGTCAAAGCTCTTTACTACACACTTTTTAGTTTAGTGTGAACTCTTCCAATCAACTTGACTTTCGGCTTAAACCACACCTTACAGATGATTTGTTTTCCTAGCGCAAATCCTACCTTCCAAGCGATTCTTCTCTAATCACTCAACTCACAATAATAACAATGATAGTAATGAAGTAATAAAGCTCAGTAGAGCTAAAGACAATCAGGATATGCTATGTAAGCAATATGAGAGCAATGAGGGGATAATTTTTCACTATAGCACGTATGATTCTTTTAGAACTTCTGTCCTCATTCCTCTGAAGTGAAGACCTCTATTTACAGGCTTCAAGACTTTCCTAGCCGTTGTAGAACTCTCCTAGCCGTTGTATAAAGATTTGCTCCCATTTAAAATCGTTTGACAAATTCAAATTATGTTTAGCTGTAACTGATAGTCGACTAGTCGGTATGTAATAGTCGACTAGTATATTATAGTCAACTTGTCTTCCAAGTGTTAGTCGTCTAGCATACTCCTTTTATATGAATTTTCAGCTCTGTACTTCTAATAGTCGACCTATAACATGATAGTTGACTTGTCTAGTTCTCCAACTAACAGATCTGATTGATGATAGTCGACTTATAACATGATAGTTGACTTGTCCAGTTCTCCAACTAATAGATCTGGTTGTTTTTCCAATCTTTGACTGTTGAGATACATATTTAAAATCCTCATGCAAGATCTTCACATGAATTTCACGTTTTTAATTCTGATACTCATTAGTCGACGAGTGCAATTTTGATCCTCATAGGTTGACTAGTGTAATTTTTCAAAATATATTATTTTCGTCTCTGAGTAGTGTAATTAGCATAATAGTTAACTTGTGCAAGCTTTAGTCGACCGGTGTTCCATTTTTATTAACTTAACTTCAAATTATTTCTTAACCATTTCTTTAAGTTTTATTATTATCAAAATATAGAAGGATTTAATTTTTCAACCTCCATTGGTCCATCAATCTCCCCCTTTTTTATAATGACAAAACATTTAGAAAATATTTAAGAAATTGAAAACAAAGAAAAGTTGATCAAGGTTTTTATTCCTTTCCTTATTGGTTAGTTTGTCTCCCCCTCAATCAATGAATCAAAGAACTCCACATAATGAATGAATCCAACAATAATATTTTAATCCACAATTTTAATCAAACAATTTTAATCCAACAAATGTAATCCAACAAACAAAATTCCTTCTTTTCCTCGTTTTCTCCCCCTTTTTGTCAGAATCAAAAAAATGCATAGAACACATAATAAAAAGACTAAGAAAAGTAAATGAAGAAGAAACCAAATAAACATAGTCTTAAGGTTTCACATCATAAACAGTAAAGGATAAAACAACATGACTAAGAAATGATGAAATGTTGGTCTAGGTCAAATGCAATAACCATCAAGGTGGAGAAGCATCATCATGTCTACAACCAAGTTTATCAAAAATTTTCTTGATGTTTTTCTCCAAGCGAATTAGAATCCCTTCTTGAAGATCCAATCAAACATTCGCTTCCTCAATTTGATCTCTAATTTCTTGAATTTCTTCTTGGGATACTTCACTTCGCCGTATATTACTTGGTCTTGCACTACTTGGCCTTTCACTTGCTCTTTTTGACCCTTGTCGTTTAGTTGTTGATCACTTTCCAATGTTAAACCAAGCTTTTCCACATGATAGGCATACACCCAACCCTTCTCATTAGTTTTCACCAACTTCATACTCCTTATATTATAGGGTGTAAACCTCCAATTTGTTAAATATGGGTAATGTTCATAAAAACTCAAATTACACTGTTGCAACGTCCAGATAGAAGTAATCAAAGCTCCATAAGGCATACCTTTATACTTGGTAGTTTTTCCTCTAAGCTCTCCTCTCAACAAGTTTGCCTTCTTCCTCATCATTTGAATGATCAAATTTGGAAAATTAATTTTTCTACCTTCTTCCAAATGCCAAATAATTTCCTTGTCCGATGAGGTAATATGATTTTTGCTTGCCATCTTAGGATAAATAACTCTATTTATGGCATAATGCAACAACCTATAATTCAGTGGCAAATCCATGGCTTCATATTGAGAGGAATGTTCAATGCAAATTCTTCTTAACAATTCATCTCCTTTCATTTCATCATTACCATAATTTTCTTTCGCTTCCTCATCCTTATCGCCATCCTCATGTCTCAATACATTTGAATCAAGTAATGATGCTTTGGGCCTAACTCCTCCTTTAGGCAACTTAAACGAAATGCTCAAATTTTCTTGACAAATAAAAATTTCTTTCCCTTGAATACTAGACTTCAAGAGAACATCACTATAAACATTACTTCTAACCATAATTAAATTAGCATAAAATTCTCTTACTAAATCCTCATAAATATCAGCCTTGAAATCTTAAAAATCTCTCAATCCAAAACTCTTTATTTCATCAAATAAATCCTTGAATTCACTATGTTCAAGCTCAACCCAATCAAATCTCATGGGAGGAATCAAAACTTCATATTTTTAATATCTTATAATAAACATTTTGAGCTTCCATTGAAGTGAATCTTGGTTCAAGAACTGTTAAGTCAAGAGGACTTCACGATGATTAATTTTGATGACAATCAAATAATGTAATGTTAGAAATAAATGAAAGCTTTTGATAAGTGTGTTAAGCGTACAGAAGAAGCACAGAACACAGATGAAGCAAAACACAAAAGAAGTGGAAACACAAAAGAAGTGGAAACACAGAAGAAGTTGAAAACACAGAAGAAGCGGAAAACACAGAAGAAGCGGAAAACATAGAAGAAGCGAAAAACACAGAAGAAGTGGATACACAGAAGAAGTCAAAACACAGAAGAAGTTGAAAACACAGAAGAAGTGAAAACACAGAAGAAGTTGAAAATAGAGAAGAAGTCAAAACACAGAAGAAGTTGAAAAAACAGAAGAAGTGAAAATATAGAAGAAGTAAAAAACACAGAAGAAGTTGAAAACACAAAAGAAGTGAAAACATAGAAGAAGCGGAAAACACAGAAGAAGTTGAAAACATAGAAGAAACAAAAAACACAGACGATACAAAGAAGAAGATACGCTAGTACGTCGGACAGTTAGTTAGTTAGAGTTAGTTATTGAACTCAACTAAATAACGGTTATCAAGAATCAAGAAGTAGTTATCAAGAATTAAGAAGTAGTTGGAGACTTAGGCTATAAATACTAGTCGTAGTCGAAGATTCGACAATCTTACAACCTTTGAGAAATCATTGATCTTTCAACTTTCAAGTGTTTTCTTAGAAAAGAAAAATTTTGTAGTGCAATACTAAGAGAGCTAACCCTACTGTAACAAAAGCTCACAATATCTTTCTAGTGAGAGGAAGAAAAGGCTAAGAGCCTGGAGAGGCTAAGTTAGCAGAAAGAATACTTTGTGTAAGAGACCTGAAGAGGCTCTGGAAGGGAAGAAAGAATACTTGTAATTTTTCGAAGTATAGTGAAATACTCAGACAAACTCTGAGGACAGGACGTAGCCCATGGTTTGGGGTGAACCAGTATAAAAATTGCAGCGTCTATCTTCTATCGTTTTACTTCAATTTATTTTCTTGTTAAACAAGTATATAGAAGTTATTTGCGATTTAACTGTGTAACAATTTTTGTTTAATTCTTGTGATAGTCTTTTCATAAGTTAGAAAAGTTCTTAACAAGATTTATTAAAGATTTTGTATTCACAAAAAGAATACGCAATTCAACCCCCCTTCTTGTGTATTTAGTTTATTGTACATAAATTCTATATTAATGTGTGATTTACTTCAATTGGTATCAGAGCTCGGTTTCCAAGAACCACCTTTACAAAGTGAGGACAAAGATCCATGGCTGAATCATATGTTTTTATAATCGAAGGTGCCTCCGTCACAAGAACTCCTATGTTCAATGGTGAAGATTATCATTATTGGAAGGACAGGATGCTACTCTTCATAAAATCCACAGACATTGATCTTTGGGATATCATTGAGAATGGATCATACGAACCAGTAGAAGATGAAGGAAATACCATTCCTCATAACAGACGGTCAGCTGATCACAAAGCTAGATTTCAAGTAAATTCAAAGGTCAAGTTCTTTTTTAGTTGTGCATTAAGCAGAAGTGAATATGATAAAGTTCATGGATGCAAAACTGCAAAGGAGATGTAGGAAACTCTATCCATCCGATATAAAGGCACAAACCAAGTGAAAGAGTTCAAGATTAGTATTCTCGTACATCAGTATGAACTGTTTAAAATGAAAGAAGATGAGTCTATTGATCAGATGTTTGGACGATTTCAAACTATTGTTAATGGACTTAAAGTCTTGGGAGAATCTACGATAATCAAGACCACGTGAGGAAGATTCTCAGAAGCCTGTCAAAAAGATGGAGACCGAAAGTCACTGCATTACAAGAAGCCAAGGACTTAAGCAAATTAAAGCTAGACGAATTGCTTGGTTCTTTGAAGATACATGAAGTAGAGCTTGAT
>JAOSBN010008987.1:5250-18211 GCA_027563595.1 Erythroxylum suave | reverse complement strand
CAGGCACTTAATATAAACAGATACATATATATATACAACTTAACCAACAGGAAAATAAGTACCAATTTGAACTAAACTATATCTAGAAGTCTATAGCAAAAATCCCTTGATTTTAGGGATTTTTGTTTCTAATAATCTTATCCCATAAGATTGACAAAAGCTCTACTAACAAAAGCTCTACTGATATAAGCTCATCCAAACAGGCACTTAATATAAACAGATACATATATATATACAACTTAACCAACAGGAAAATAAGTACCAATTTGAACTAAACCATATCTAGAAGTCTATAGCAAAAATCCCTTGATTTTAGGGATTTTTGTTTCTAATAATCTTATCCCATAAGATTGATCTTATCTAAATCTCTGTTCTTCAACACTTTCCACTGAAGAGCTCAGATTAGTTTTCTTGTACCTTTCTCTTTGATGCCACAAAAATATATAGGCCTTTTCTTGTCTTCTAGATGAACAACTGAGGTCCACAGATTGATTTCTCAATACCTAAATGAGATTCGTAGACACATTCATAGATGCGCCAAATGCACATATCCTACTTCAATATTAATTATACTTACTCTCTACGAAGAAACACTAAGAGTAAGCACTTCTTTCCATATGGTTTAAGCAGCAGGGGTTCAGAGAAATATTATTTACAGTATGCACTAGTTACTTTCTCTAAAATACGTTAAATCATCAAACTAGTTTTATACGTCAGTACATAAGCACTTACTACATTAAATGACTAGATCACCACTTTAAAGAAGAGAAATCATATAAATATTAGCAGAATGGATTGCAGGAAAATACAAGGAAGCTACAAGAGCAAGGTAATTCTTGCCTGTTATTGACAGAACCATCCTTATTATAGTGCTGGGCTCCTACAAGCTTCTTTCCAACATCCTGTAATTGTTGTCTCAATGACACCGAGTATACTATAATCGCAAAAAGATGACCAATAACTTCAGAAAGTCTACTTCCTGTGGAAAAGATACAGAAATTCAAACTTTTGAAGTACTCACCATCACCCGAGCTTAACCCAATAATCAAATCATGTCCATCCTTGGAGTCTTCATCGAAGGCATGACACACAGGATTTGAATTACTAAAATGGATAGATTTTATTGGGTCCTGTGCAGAACAATAAAGGTCTCAAGTAGCAGCCGATTGTTTCTAGCTCATAAACAAAAATGAGATATTTACTAAAAATACCTTATCATGAGAGTTTAGATCACTTATAAATATCACATCACCAACATTGAAGATCAAGTAAGTCCCCTTTCCATCAAAGTTTGTATTTATTATTGAATTATTTGAACTTGAAGCTCCAAGTGATCCAATTCTACTAGTTCCACTGACACTTTTACTTCCACCATTCCCTCCAACAAAGTTAAGCGCCCGATTTCCATTGCCCGTGCCCAGCAACCGAGCTGCAGCTGACCTTACTCCACTGGTAGCACTGAAACTTGAAGCCGGAGCTGTAGGAGTTGTAGGGGCTGGTTTGTCCTTGAGATTAGCTATAGTTACCTGACATGAATTTTTCCACACATTTGGTATCAGAAACACATATAAACTGATAAATTCAATAGACCTACATTTGGATTCAAATTTCCACTAGCAATCACTTTAAAACTTAATTTCTATCGTTTACATCATGGGGATACTGAAACTAAAGAAGAAAGATTAAAACCGTAAATAGCACACACCAATTTGCAGACCCTCTCTATTCATAAAGCTCGAACAAACTAATGAACTAACAATGTATGATTGACATTAAGAAGGAAAAACACTAGACCTTCCAAAGAAATTTTTTTTAAAAAAAGAGAGTCCTTCACTAGGTTCTCGCGAAGAACAAGAGAGATTGTGAGAGAGGCGATAAAAAAGATAAAAACGACATTTCAACATATGGGCACTGACCTAAACGCCAAAAATCACAAACTGGTCCAGTAAAACAAGAAAAGAAGAAAACTTGAAGAAATGGGTACTAGTAAATCAATCGTAGAGAATGAATGAAGCACCTGAGTGACGGTTTTGCCGTGAGCGTAGTGAAGAAGACCAGAAGGATGAGTCTTCTCGTAGTGAAGCTTATACCTTCCCTCCGGAGTTTTAAAATAAGTCTTGAGTCCCGGCGATTGGGAGGTCGCCGACGAAGACGGCGGTGAAATCATGCCGTTAGTTGTGTTGATCATGGTGAAAGTAATTTCTCCCTACAATACACATCTGATCATGAAACTTGGGAACTTTCCTCCAGAAAAGTTCTTCTCTATATAGAATCAATATTTGGGTGCATAGGTATGCATGTGTAGAAAAGGTAAGCTTTTGGTTCTCTTTTGCTTTGTCTCTCTTTTACTTGTGATGATCTTCTTCTTCTTCAATGGAGGCTTTAGAAAATAGATCCTCAAGTTTGCGGCTATACAGAAACGACAACGTCTGTGTGTGTTTTTAAGTTAGAGAGAGGTTTGACTTTGGGAAGGATCAAGTCAACATAATTGACGGTCTAGATCGGGAAGCTTATGATTGAGGTGATGAAGGCAGGGGATGTGAGGTCAGGACGGTGACGGGCCCACGTTTGTTGTCTCTGATTATAATAAATAAGTTCGTATTGAGGAATTATAACGTGCACCCAGATGTATTTTAAACAGATCAGATGCGGATCCAGAGAGTATATGCATTCCATTACAGGATATTCTGGGCTGCGTAGTGGGCTCTCTGCTTATGTATCTAGGAAGGATAGCATGTTGGGCTCTTGATGGCCCAATATAGAATAAAAATGAAAATTCATTTTCCAATTTATTTACATTTTAAAGAAGGAAAACATTAACTTCAAATTCACAAAAAATATAATAATTTATAAATTATGCATTCTTAATTAATCACTTAGGCCTTGTTTGGCATACAACGGATTACATTAGCTGTTAGTTGATTTTATCATAGATAACTAATAGCTAATTATATTAGCTGATTTGACCAGCAGATAATATCAATTATTTATTAAAGATGTTTGATAAAATTAGCTATTTAGTATTAATTGTTGATGTGTAAAATGACTTATGAAGGCATAATTTTTAAAAAATTATAAAAGCATGAATATTATATTTCTTAATATTTTGTTGAATATTCTTATAAAAATTTAAGTTTAGATATTTAATTTTACAAAAATTAAGTTTATAATAATAATAATAATAATAATAATAATAATAATAATCTAATGTTAAATTCTCTATTAATATGAATGATGTAGCTCTCTATTAATATGAATGATGTAGCGAGCTACATCATATTAGTATTTTTCATACAATATGTACGAATTTTATTATTTAATAAATTAAAAATATATATAATTATAGTATAACACAAATACGATATATAGTAGTTATATACTAAAAATATTAATTTGGTGCAGTTCTTTATGTTCAAAAACTTAATATTATGATATTTTTAGACGTAAACTAATATTATAAAATTAAATAAAGATTAAAAAGTTTAACTAACCCCTTTATTATATTCTTTCAAACTTCACAAAATAAATGTATGATAAAAAAAAGCAATACATAGAGCAAAAGTAAAGAGTAAAGTGGAAGACAATACGGTCATTAGGCAACTAGCTAACTCTAAAAGCTCCTCTTATAGAGCTTTTAGAAATCAGCTTATTAGGGTTAAATAAGTCAACCCATAAGTCATTCACTAAATACATCAATAGCTTTTTAAAATAGACAAAAAGATAACTTTTAGTCAATAAGCTAAAAAACAACTAATAAGTTGTTTGTTGAACACCTCCTTAATAAATTACTACAACAATAATATCTAGTAGAAATCTTGATGAGATGCAGGATTTGAGGAGGTTCAATAGTATAAATAGCAGAAATTTCTTGCAAATCATGATTTGAAATTTTCTTATCAGGTATATTCTTAATATTTTATTAATTAATATAGAAAAAATTTATAGAAATAATTGATAATCATCTGGGGTTAGGATCGACTTAATCCGAACCATTATGCATATGATTCAAGTCAACTATTAAACAACTTATTAGGAACACAAGACAGCCAATAAAAAATGTCACAAAATCCCTCGCTCTTGGGGAATGCCCTCAATGCCGAGGAAAATAACTAGGGTGTATATGCGACTCGTTCAAATCGTGGGATGGAACAAAAAAAAAGAAACTTTTTTTTCCACTATCCTTTATCAGTACGGATGAAAATGATAGAATGGAAAAACCCCCTTCACTATTTAAAATAAAAAACTAAAAAAGTTCTATTATTTCTTTCTATTGTGTCTCAAATTTATGGTTTCTATTGCATTGGTGCAAATTCAATCACCTCTAGTTTCAATTTCAAGTCTTATCCCTAATTAGTAGATAGACACTTAATAAATTAGTGATTTAAAATTAAATTATAAATTTAAACAAATTAATATTAATAAATATATTTCTCAAACTTAAGATCTTTTGAATGAATTACGATGTTGCAAGTTGCAACTCCAACCTAAACTCTGAGAGGCATACACTCAACTCTTGCAGTCTCCTAAAATGGTGACCACTTTGCAAACCCAATTCCTGCTCATAGATGGTCTCTTTACAATTCCCACTAGTGGTTCTTGCGTACCTTGAAACGGGAACAAATTTTCTCTTCCTAACAATCCTATTCCCCTTATTCCCTTCTCATCTTAGCTGTCTAATTTTTGTGGGTCCCATTTATTGAATGAATAAATTTTCATGGAACAAAGTATGAACAGAGTAATGGGAATATGTGATCTAATCCCCCTTGAAATGGGTAGCTGCCATCTTATGTCACTTGATGGGCTACACAACTATTTTCACTGAGCCCCTAGTGATGAGCACTCCACTTACTATAATAACTTGTCTAGAGTATGGAGTTGACTCGTATATAAATTAAGGTATGAAATTAAAGCTCAGGTTGGCCTCACCTATACTAAAGTCAACAAGTTTGACTTGATTTAATTTGGGATTTAGACTTTCTTTAATTTTAGATTTCAAGTTTTAAAAATCTTAAAATAGCCTGAGTTGATTGAGCTTTAGTCCACTGAAACTCAATCAAGTTTCAATTTCGGTAGTGAGTCTTGAGCTTGTTTAGACCTCAAACAACCTTGAATCCATATCGTTATCTAAGTCTGATTTGACCAGCTATCACCCCTATATATTTACGAATTTGCAAGTACTTATCACAGAAAGCAAATAATTTTTCAGTTTATGAGTGGTTTGGTTTTACTTTCATTCTTTGTTATAATTTTTCATTTTCATTTTTATTATTAGATTTTGCTTTTAAAATAAAAGTTTATTTAGTTAAAATTTGTAATAAAAATGAAGATAAACCTAGTCATGTTCAGAAGTACTGGAAATCTTACTTTTAGAATGCTAAAATATTTTTTAACGATAATTCTTAGTGAAGAATGCCTATAGGTAAACAATTTTTTGTAGATCTTGAGATTTTCCTCCTCTTCTATAATCTCACAAATGGTATCTTCCACATCAATATGATGAAAGAAATCTAAACATATTAGTGTAGTATGAGTCAATGAAATAAAAGTTACCTAAAATAAAAAGAATATAATATAACAAAAGCTAAAAAAAATTAATTATAATTACATTTTTATTTAAAATAATGTAACACCTTATGGAGACATGGGAAATTAGTTTGTCACATTCGTTACTTTTTTCAAAAGTACTTGTAGTCATTTATAGTACTTTCTAATCAAACCATTATACATGTAAAATACATATCAAATAAATAACAATACATAATACGTTAAGTTTGATCCATTCTTTACCACTATATGGTGTTTATTTATTAGTTAAAACATTTGCATTAATATTTATACCATATATTTCTCCCATGAAATCCTACAAAATAAAATTATATTATTAAATTAATTAATTATAAAGATATAATCAAACAGTAATAAAATATATGAATATACTTGAAAATATATAACGTGTTTTGAATTATATTGGAACTTAAGCGTTGTACTAGTAAAGGATGATGAAATTATAACTCTTTACAAGATGATTAACTTTATTTAAGAATTTGCAAAAATAATTAACAATTGTTCAAGTCTAATGTTAAAAGTGCTCTACATTGACTCTAGTGTCTCATTATATTCTATCGTCATAAAAAAATTGCACCTTGTTCCATCATAATCAAATGAATAGTTAGCTTTAAGCCCCTTAAACTTTCAACGCATCATATACCCAAGAAGATTGTTTTTCTCATTTTAAAGTTTTCATAAATCTTTATAGGATTCTTATTCAAAAGTCCTAATAGACAATTATGACCTAATGGAGCAAAATTTCTACATTGTGTAAATGAAAATGTCTTTTTTCTTCACCAATTAAAGAAAAAAATGTTTTCTTAATCATTTTAATAGTAATTATAATGAATATAGTGAGGGTGTGCTTGGTTCACTGGGGGAATAATAGTAGGAATTATAATGAATATAGTGAGGAATGAAATGGAGTATTGAGGGGTACGGAGTATTGCCCCAGAAAGGGATATAAAAATATTGTTCATCCAATCATAATATATTATCAACCATATTTTTTCAATCCTTACCCATTCCTTTCTTCTCATACGAACCAATCAAACACCACCTAGAAACTATCATGAAACACCAAAAAATATAACATAAATTTGAGAACTTCATATCAATAAGTCAAAGTGTTCACACAAAACATATACTTAAAATGTTCATGTAGGGTTAGCTATAGTTGCATGCAGCACATGCATGTGTATGCAGTGAAAGTGTCGGAATCTTGACAACCCAAAAAATCACAAAATCATACATGCATGCAAAGATATGTAAAGAACATAAAATAACAAAAAATTTTACCATTTGTTTCTCCTCCTTTCTTGTTTCTTCTCCTTATTTGGGTTATCGCAAACACCAAACCTTTCTTGATCGCCTAAGAACACACAAAGAAGATGAAGAAACAATGTATAAGGGTGATTTGAGCACCAAACTAGATAAGTTCTAGTAGATGCTCAAGATGATGGAAGATAGATGAAGAATCTTGTTACATACACTTTGATTCATGCAACAATTGCATAAATTGCAAGAACGAGGTTCTTGATACCTCTCTCGCTCTGGAACTCTTCTAGAACCCTTAAGGTCTCACTTGAGTGAGTGAAGAACTTACTTATTTACTCATTCGTGCCCTCTGTCACAATCGTGGCCCTTTTAACCACGATCGTGGCCTACTTAAATTTAGCCATACACGCTATGATTTTCATCCAATCTTTTATGCATGTGACCTTTAGTCTCCTGGTTATTCAAGGCACTTGAATTAACTCTTAATTCAAGCAAATTATGATGGGTTTCATGATGCCAATTTACCGAAATATAAGTGGATTAACACATGAACTCTTCAATGGTTAATTATCTAACTTATGAATTTTTCCGTAGACAATTATTGTGCAATTTGTCCTTTCACCACACTAGTTCGTAGTATGAGCTATGTGTCAACTCCCACTAAACTGAATACATCACATCTAGTCCAAGTGATGTTAGTTCTTGTCTTGGGATCTCATTACTCTATGTATCATTGAAGACTCTCTTCATGACATATAACTGCTCTGGCTAGAGACTCCAAGTAATGACCCTAATAAGAGGTCATGGGTATCTTCTCCTTCTATCAGGAGTGGTGAATCCTTTATTGGCTACCCAATTACCTTCAAATATTAATAGCTGTACCCAATCACCACCCTAAGAGCGAGCTCATCTTAAGGTAACAAAGAATGATGTCAAAGCACACGATTAGTATCCAAGATATCCTTGAGTACCTCATGTCTAAGGATATTTGCACCATTGTTATGATGAAATTAATCATTGACATTTGATAGATTATCCATATGCTAATCTCATAGCGAGTCATTCGATGTACTTAATACCCTTAGTAAGCATCCACAAGTCAACTCTAAACATCTCATGTTTACAGTTTATGAGATCCACTACTTGATCAAATCAAGAAATATAACATGTGCTAGTCTGTCTGGATCAATAATGTCCTATCTTATTAATCCTATGAGTAGGGATCATTTATATACTAATATAATTTCATATGATAAGAATCTCATTATCATGATCTCATCATGATTTCCTTCACGCTATGTTTTGTATCATGAACTTCATTAATTCGATTTAAGATCAACATCAAATCATATGTAAAAGAATATCAAATTAATGAAAAACTTCTTTCACTTTATTAATCAAAATAAAGTCAATTCAAAAGTGCTAAAGGTGATTGCCTTTAGAACACTACTCTAATAATCTCCCACTTGCACTAAAGCTAATCGCCTTTGTATCTAATACCATAGGAAAGTACGCAAGAATCAAATTTTGTTTGAGGAAGTGGCTTGGTCAAAGGATCAACGAGGTTCTAATATGTGGGCACTCTCTTTATCTTCACATCACCTCTATCAATTATCTCCATGATCAGGTGATATCTCTTAAATACGTGCTTGGACCTTTAATGTGACCTCAGTTCCTTGGCTTGAGTAATAGCCCCATTGTTGTCACAGTACAACAATTTTAAGTCTACTATGCTAGGAACCACTCCAAGTTTCATGGAAAACTTTTTGATCCAAATAGCTTCTTTTGCCACTTCCATAACTGCAATGTACTCTAACTTGATCGTCGAATCTGCAGTCGTCTCTTGTTTGGAACTCTTCCAACTGACTGCTCCAGCATTCAATATGAGAACATAACCTGACTGAGATTTTGTGTCATCCTGGTCAGATTGAAAACTAGCATCCATTTCCGTATATCAAGAATACATTCTTAGTCCTTCTCAAGTACTTTAGGACATTCTTGATAGCCACCTAGTGAGCCTCACCAGGATCTGATTGATATTTGCTTATAAAACTTAGAGCATGCAATATATCAGGTCTTGCACATAACATAACATACGTTATTGATCCTACTGCTGACGCGTACGGGATCATACTCATATGAGTCCTTCATCTTGCATCTTGGGACACATAGATTTTGAGAGTTTTATCCCTTGAGTCATTGGAAGAAACTCTCTCTTGGACTGCTCCATGCTAAACCTATTTAGCACTTTATCCATATATGTTGACTGTGAAAGACCCAACAACTTCCTTTATCTATCTCTATAGATCTTTATTCCAAATATATAAGTTGCTTCTCCAAGGTCTTTTATGGAAAAATTCCAAGACAACCAAACTTTGACTGATTGCAAACTTAAGATATCATTTCCCATTAGTAATATGTCATCCATATATAACACAAGGAATATGATAGCACTCCCAATAACCTTCTTGTGCACATAAAGTTCATCAGGATTTTGTGAGAAACCAAACTCTTTGATTGTCTCATCAAATCAAAATTTCCAACTCTTAGATGCTTGCTTTAATCCATAAATGGATTTCTGAAGTATTGAGAAATTAGGAAATGCATATCATGCTTTAGTTAAATATGACATGCACATTTTTGCACATGAATATGATTGTATATGCATTTATTGACATTTTCTGGGTATAATTGATTTATAAATGTGATTAAAATGTGAAATGTGAGTTATTTGCGTTAAAAATTTATTTGGAGACCATTAGCATTATTTCAAAATTTTTAGTGAATTTGAGGTACATTTGGACTAGGAAAAATGCCAAGTGATAGGAAAATTAATACATGAAAAATTTAGATGATTTAGTCTATAATTGAGTTACATTTGGCATAATTAAATTGGTGACAAATGGATTAAGAATTAATTGACAAATAGATCGATCATTGTGTGACAAATGGGCTGGTAAGTTGATGACAAATGGTATATTTGATTAATGGACAAGTGACTTAGTTAATTGGAGACATTTGGCAGCACCTATGCTTGATAAGTGCTGATCATGCCATAAGACATATGGTCATTCCTTTAGTTGACACTTAACACCTTAGGCGTAAGTTTCAGTAGGAGCAACTCAACTATGGTCATTTCTCTTCTTTCCTCTCACACACCACCGAAACACTCTTCTTGCACCTCCCTAAGTTTGTTTATGTTCATGTTTGACTGTTGCACAAATAATTCGGGCTTCACCCTCCTTAAAGTTAAGTAGAGAATCAAAATATAGTTGTCTTGTCCTTGCTGAAATATTTCAAATTTCCACCTTGAATGTGTGATGATTTTGCTTTGGAGTACTGATTTAGTGTGACTTTTGAGCTTGGATTTGAACTAAACAAGTAAGTAAATGATTAGTGTTTATAGCATGTGATGATAGAGAATTTATGATGATTGAATTAGGAAAGATTGTATAAGATGTTGATGTGGAAGTGTGCTGGAATACTATGAACACTGAACATGTCTCGGTTTTCTAATTATAACTTGATCTGTGTATTTCTAAATGAGTTGATTATTGATTCAGATTAGACTAGAGAAATAATTCTACAACTTTCCTGAAGAAGTCGAATGTTAATTCTATCTTTAAGCATTTCAAAATTTGTCTAAAAGTAGAGTTATGAGTTTTATTACAGTTAAAAAAAACAGTTTGAACTATTTTAGGTATAACTTTCAGTATATTGAATCAAATTGTACAATTTTGATGTTATTAGAAACTGGAAACATAATGGCACAATTTTCTAGAAGAAAGTGTTACTGAAATACAACATTTTCCTGGTCATAATGATCATGCAAAATTATCCCGAAAGGGGGTGTTAGGATGAAAATGTTGTGGTGTGCTGGAATTTGATAACTGGAATGTTTTTTTTACTAAACATACTTTGGTATTTTGACTATATTTTGACCTGTATATTTACAAATGGAATGATTTTTAATTTAAATTAAACTAGAGACATTTGGCTACAAATGTTAAGAAGAAATGGAATTTGAATTCTATCCTTAAGGGTCTTGAAATTGAGCTTGAAAGTAAGTTTTAGCTTTGGTAGTACAACTACCAGGGATAGAAATCAAGTCCTATTGTTATTTAATGATATGGGCCGAACTATACTGAAGTGTCCACATCAAAGTTATAACTAATTCTCTTATCTTTAAATTGGTATAAAGTTTGTAATTTTTGTATTCTGGAATTGAGTGATATGAGGTGTACAACTTGAATGCATGACCATGCATTAGCCAAAATTTTAAATGTGCATAGTCTATGGTATTTTGTTCTTAACTCATTGAATAATAAACTAAATTGAGTGATCATGGTATCAATAGAGACTTAAGACATAGGAGAATAATTTGTTAGAAGGAAGTGTTACCAAATTCCTTCACTTTCTTGATGATAATAATTATGCAAGTTGACCCAAAATCATGTGGGTAGAAAATCTGAAATGGTCAATTAAGTTATGAAATTGATTTCACGTTGTTTTATTTTGGTCCAAAATATAAGTACAAATGATATTAGTGAGGTCTTTGATATCTGATCGATTAGATGATGAGAATTACAATAAGATACCCGGAATTGTCATTGAACGTGCATTGTGCATATTTTATATAAGTACATGTGCATAAGGGAATACTTGTACATTTGTGCAAAAATGTGATATATTGTTAATGTGTTATGCATGTTATAGGGGAGCACATTGGACGCCAGTTGGACATTGTTGGACCATCCAGGCAATAGCTTCTTGGAGCGTACTGTGAGTCAACCTAGATGAATTTCCTAGAATTGATTTGATTTGATTTGTTAAGCTTCCAATTATTGAAGTGTTGCGATTTGTTTATGAATTCCGGACTTAAAGTCCGAGGAGTTAATATTTAGGAATGTATTGGAAGTGTTCTGATTGTTGTGAGATTCTGAATGATAATTGTATTCTATGATTTGTTTATGAATTCCAGACTTAAAGTCCGAGGAGTTAATATTTGGGAATGTATTGGAAGTGTTCTGATTGCTGTGAGATTCTGAATGATATTTGTATCATATGTGACTTTTGTACATGGCATATTCTGTATTTGATGCATTTCATAAATGCATGCTTAAATAAAGGCGTTGTGACCGGAGTAGCTAGTATGAAAGCACTTGCACATAGAGCTTTGCTCCGTGATTTCTATTTCTACACATAGAACTATGCTCCAAGATTCTGTTCTGACTGAGCCCAAAGGGTCAGTATCTATATATGTATGTGATAGGTACTCGGGTCACAACAATAATAACGAATCTGGAGTCTCATATGCATCTATATTTGTTTATATATGATCTGATTTGCAATGATTAAATGATGTGTCATGATAGTTTGAGTATTTGGAATATACATGTTTTGTATGAATAATTGTGAAATATGTGATTTGTGTATGTGAATCCGGTGAAATCATCGATGATGGTTAACTCATTGAGTTCGCAAAACTCATAAAAATTGCAACGTGGTTTTTCAAGTGTGAGACAAGAGACTTAGTGTTTATTATGGATTAGAAGAACACTTTGGACTAAGTTATGGCTCAAAGGTCTATCAGCTAACGTTAGAGAGTTATAGCTTTTATTTTATAGTTTTTGTTAGAACTTATATGAGATTTTGTAAATATTTGTCTAATGGAAATAGTGTAAACTTTTTGAATGAATGCAATGAGTGGTTTTAAAATTTGCTGACATTTAAATGATGTTATTTGATGCCATGTTTAAGTTAGATTTGTTTTTGTTCTAACATACCATTATCATAGGTTGTGTACCTAAATGTTGGGGTATATACTGTATGGTTGTGGGATGTTGCATTTTTGGTATATATCTCTAAATTTAATTGGATAGTCGCATTACGAATTAGGAAAAAAGATTAATCAAGGTAATAACTACATAAGATCAAGTCATTAACTTGGTTTATATTATCCCTAATGATTCAACACTAATAAAAAACACAACAATTAGGAATTGTATCCCTAATGATCTGAAACCATTAGTTGCTATAAATAAATCTCAACATAACAAATATTATCCCTAATGATTCAACACTAATAAAAAACACAACAATTAGGAATTGTATCCCTAATGATCTGAAACCATTA
>JAOSBN010008966.1:0-18608 GCA_027563595.1 Erythroxylum suave | reverse complement strand
GCACTAAAATCATATTTTTCATAACAATTTCATTTATTAGCAAATATACCGGGAAATGTCATGAATGCATGTACAATGATTACATATGCAAAATTCACTATTCACGTGCACATATGAATGCATGAACATAGCCAAACAATTTTAAACACCCCTAGCTCGTTCCAAATTACTATCTTACCCTTCCCATCAGTGATGGGCTGTTACACCTAAGGTGCCAAACAGGCTATTTTCCCCTCAAAAGTGCCTAGCGACCACTTGACAGGTTGTTTTAACCACCAAAGGTGCACCAACGTGTTATTTTTCCCTCCAAAGTTACCTATCGAAGGTGCACCAACGTGCATTTTTTACCACTGAAGGCTCTTAACAGATTGTTTTTCCCACCAAAGGAGCCTAGCAACCGTGTCGACAGGCTGTTTTACCGACCAAAGGTGCGCCGACATGCTATTTTTTGCGTTGAATGTGCCCAACAGGCTCTTTTTTGCACTAAAGGTGCCTAGACACCATGCCTATGGGCTGTTTTGTCCATCGAAGGTGCACCAACGTGCTGTTTTTTCCACCAAAGGTGCCTAGCGACCATGCCAACTGATTGTTTTACCCACTGAAGGTGCAACAACATGCTATTTTTCACACTGAAGGTGCCCAATGGGCTATTTTACCAATCAAAGGAGCCCACCGAAGGTGCACCAATCAGCTATTTTTCCCCTCGAGGGTGCCTAGTGATCGTGCCAAAGAACTCTTTTGCCTACCGAAGGTGCGCCAATGTGCTATTTTTCCCACCGAAGGTGCCTAGCGACCTTGCCGAGGGGCTATTTTGCCCACCAAAGGTGCACCAACATGCTATTTTTCCCACCAAAGGTGCTTAGTGACCGTGCCCACCGACCGTTTTGCCTAGCAAAGGTTCACCAACGTGTTGTTTTTCCCACCGAAGTTGCCCAACGGGCTGTTTTCCCATTGAAAGTTCCTAGTGACTATACTGAAGTGTTGTTTTGCCCACCAAAGGTGCACCAAGGTGTTATTTTTCTTGCCGAAGGTGCCTAGTGACCATACCGGCGGCCTATTCAGCCCATCAAAGGTGCACCAACGTGTTGTTTTTCCCACCGAAGGTGCACCAATGTGTTGACTTTCACATCAAAGGTCCCTGCGACCTTGCCAGAGGGTTATTTTGCCTAAAGAAGGTGCACCAATGTGCTATTTTTCGCACTGAAGGTTCCCAACAGGCTATTTTTCACACAGAAGGTGCATCAAAGGGTTGTTTTTCAAACCGAAGGTGCACCAACGGGTTGTTTTTCACACCGAAGGTGCACCAACGTGTTGTTTTTCACACCGAAGGTTCCCAACGGGTTGTTTTTCCCACCAAAGGTGCCTGGCGACTATGGCAATGAGCTCTTTTTCCCACCAAAGTTGCACCAACATGTTATTTTTCCCCAAGATGGTGCCTAGCGATCATATCAATGGGCTAGTTTGCCCACCAAAGGTGCACCAACATGTTGTTTTCCCACCAAAGGTGCCAAGCTACTATGCCGAGGGGCTATTTTACCCACAAAAGGTTCACCAATGTGCTGTTTTTCCCACCGAAGGGGCACCAATACGTTGTTTCTACCACTAAAGGTTCCTAGTGACCGTGTCAATGGGCTCTTTTTCCTATGAAAGTTCCACCAACATGTTGTTTTGTCCACCAAAGGTGCCCAACAGATTCTTTTTTCCCACTGAAGGTGCCTAGTGACTATGCCGAGGGGTTGTTTTGCCTACCAAAGGTGCACCAACGTGCTATTTTTTCCCACCAAAGGTGTCTAGTGACTGTGCCCATGGGCTATTTTGCCTATCCAAGGCACACCAACGTGTTGTTTTTCGCAGCAAAGATGCCTAACGGGCTGTTTTTACCACTAAAAGTTCCTAGCGACCATACAGACGAGTTTCTTTGCCCACCAAAGGTGCACCAATATGTTGTTTTTCCTCCAAAAGGTGCCTAGTGACCATACCGACGTGTAGTTTTGCCCACCAAAGGTGTGCCAACGTGCGGTTTTTCCCACCGAAGGGCCGCCTATGTGTTGTTTTTACCACCGAAGGTGCCAGCAATCGTGCCGAAGGGCTATTTTACCCAACGAAGGTGCACCAATGTGCTATTTTTTCCACCGAAGGTTCCCAACGGTTGTTTTTCCCACTGAAGGTGCATCAACGGGTTGTTTTGGCCACCGAAGGTGCACCAGCGGGTTGTTTTCCCCACCAAAGATGCCCAATAGGCTTTTTTGCCCATGAAAGTTTTTCTAATGTGCTATTTTTCGCATCGAAAGTGCCTAGAGATCGTACCAACGGGCTATTTTGCCCACCTAACGTGTACCAATGTGTTGTTTTTCCCACCAAAGGTGCCTAGCAACTGTGCCAATGGGCTGTTTTTCTGCTAAAGGTGCCAAACGACTGGGCCAACAAGCCATTTTTCCTATCAATGGTGCACCAACGTGTTGTTATTCCCAACGTGTTGTTATTCCCACCAAAAATTTTCGATGGGCTATTTTTCCCACTAAAGGTGCCTAGAGACCTTGCCAGCCTGTTGTTTTTCCTACCAAAGGTGCACAAACTGGCTATTTTACCCACCAAAGGTGCACCAACTTGCTATTTTTCCCACCAAAGGTTCTTAGTGACCCCCTGTTGACTAGTTGTTTTGCCCACTAAAGGTGCACCAACGTGTTGTTTTTCCTACTTGAAGTGCCCAACGGGCTGTTTTTCCCTCTGAAACTGCCTAGCGACCATTCGACAGGTTGTTTTGCCCACTGAAGCTGCACCAACGTGCTATTTTTGCCATTGAAGGTGCCTAACGACCATGCCGACGAGTTGTTTTGCCAACCAAGGTGCATCAACGTGTCGTTTTTTCCACTGAAGGTTCCCAACTGGTTGTTCTTCCTGTGGAAGATGCACCAATGGGCTGTTTTGCCCATCAAAGGTGCATCAACATGCTAGTTTTCCCATCAAAGGTGCTTAGCAAATGTGCCAGTGCGCTGTTCTGTCCACTTAAGGTCCACCAATGTGCTATTTTTCCCACCTAAGGTGCCTTACGGGTTGTTTTTCCTATCGAAAGGGCCTAGCGATCACACCGACGAGTTGTTTTATCCACGGAAGGTGTACCAACGTCTTGTTTCTCCACTGAAATTGTCTAGTGATCGAGCTGACGAGCCATTTTTCCCACTAAAGGTGCTCCAATGTTCTGTTTTTCCCACCTAAGGTGCCCAATGGGTTGTTTTTCCTACGAAAAGTGCATAGTGACCATATCGACGAGCTGTTTTGGCCCCCCAAAGTCACACCAATATGCTATTTCTCCTACCGAAGGTGCCTAGCGACTGTGCCGACGAGATGTTTTTCCCAACAAAGATGCACCAACGTGTTGTTGTTTCCACCAAAGGTTCCCAATGGGTTGTTCTTTGCACCGAAGATGCACCAACGGGCTATTTTGCCCACCAAAGGTGCAGCAACGAGCTATTTTTCCCATGAAAGTGGCCTATTGAGCATGTCGACGGGCTGTTTTGCCCACCAAATGTGCACCAACTTATTGTTTTTCCCACTGAAGATGCCCAATGGGCTATTTTTCCCATCGAAGGTGCATCAACTTACTGCTATTCCTGCCGAATGTTCCCAATGGGCTATTTTTCCCACTGAAGGTGCCTACAGACGTTGCCAGCCATCTATTTTTACTGCAAAAGGTGCACCAACTGGCTGTTTTGCCTACAGAAATTGCACCAACTTGTTACTTTTCCCACCAAAGGTTCCTAGCGACTCTGTGACGGGTTTCATTGCCCACCAAAGGTGCACCAACGTGCTGTTTTTCCCATCTAAGGTACCCAACGGGCTATCTTTCCTACTGAAAGTGCCTAGCGACCAATTGACGGGGGTTTTTGCCCACCAAAGGTACACCAATGGGCTATTTTTCCTATCGAAGGTACACCAACATTCATTTTTTCCTACAGAAGGTTCCTAACAAGCTGTTTTTCCCACCGAAGGAGCCTTGCGACCGTGCCGACACGTTATTTTGCCCATCAAAGGTGCACTGACGTGCTATTTTTCCCATCGAATGCGCCAAACTGGTTGTTTTTTGTACTGAAGGTTCCTAGAGTTGTTTTGCCTACCGAAGGTGCACAAACATGCTATTCTTCAATCAAAGGTGGCCAATGGGCTATTTTTCCCACCAATGTTACCTAGTGACTGTGCCAATGGGCTGTCCTCCCCATCAAAGGTGCACCAACGAGTTGTTTTTCCTCCCAAAGGTTCTTAGTGATCGTGCCAGTGGGCTGTTTTGTCCACCAAAGGTGCACTAATGTGCTGCTTTTCCTACCGAAGGTGCCTAGCAACCGTGCCGAGGGGCTGTTTTGCCCACCGAAGGTTTCCAACGAGCTGTTTTTCCCACCGAAGGTGCTCAGTGACCATGCCCACGGGTTGTTTTGCCTAGCAAAGGTGCACCGATGTGTCGTTTTTCCCACCAAAAATTCCTAGCGACTATACCGACGTGCTATTTTGCCCACCAAAGGTGCACCAATGTGTTGTTTTGTTTACCGATGGTGCCCAGCGACCATACCGACAGGCTATTTTGGCCACCAAAGGTGCACCAATGTGTTGTTTTTCTCACCGAAGGTGCACCAACGTGTTGTTTTTCCCACTGAAGGTGCCTGTGACCACGCCAATGGGCTATTTTATCCAACGAAGGTGTACCAACGTGCTGTTTTTCCCATTGATCGTTCCCAACGGGCTATTTTTCTTACTAAAGGTGCACCAACTGGTTATTTTGCCCACCAAAGGTGCACCAGTGTGCTATTTTTCCCATCGAAGGTGCCTAGTGACCATGCCAATGGGTTTGCCCACCAAAGGTGCACCAATGTGTTGTTTTTCCCACCGAAGGTTCCTAGCGACCGTGCTAACCTGCTGTTTTTCCCACTAAAGAAGCCTAACGACAGGGCCGATAGGCTATTTTTGCTACCAAATCTATACCAACTTGCTATTTTTTCCATCAAAAGGGCCTAGCGACTGTGTCGACGGGCTATTTTGCGCAACGAAGATGCACCAACATGTTGTTTTTCCCACCAAAGGTGCCAAATGGGTTCTTTTTCCTACCGAAGGTGCATCAATGTGCTGTTATTACCACCGAAGTGCCTAATGAGCTATTTTTCCCGCTGGAGGTTCATTAGTGACCTTGCAAGCCTGCTGTTTTTCCCGCCAAAGGTGCATGAAATGGCTGTTTTACCCACCAAAGGTTCCTAGCAACCCTGTCGATAGGTTGTTTTGCCCACCAAGGGTGCACCAACGTGTTGTTTTTCCTACCAAAGGTGCACCAATGTGCCTAATGACCATTTGACGGGTTGTTTTTCCCATCGAAGGTTCCTAGCAAGCTTGCTGACTGGTTGTTTTGCCCACCAAAGGTGGACCAACATACTGTTTTTCCCGCCAAAGGTGCCTAACGGGCTATTTATCCACTAAAACTGCCTAATGACCATTTGACGAGCTGTTTTGCCCATAGAAGGATCACCAGTGGGTTGTTTTCCCACCAAAAACACCTAGCGACCGTGTCGATTGGCTCTTTTGCCCATAGAAGGTGCAACAATGTGCTATTTTTCACACCGAAGGTGCCCAACGGGTTGTTTTTCCCACCGAAGATGCCTGAGGACCATGCCAATGGGTTGTTTTCCCCACCGAAGGTGCAAAAACATGCTGTTTTTCCCCCTTAAGGTGCCTAGCGACCGTGTGAACGAATTATTTTTCCTACCAAAGGTGAACCATCCTACTGATATTCCCGCCGAAGATGCCCATCGAGCCATTTTTCTGATTTAAGGTGCCTATCGACTATGCCCACCAGTTGTTTTTCCCATCAAAGATGCACCAATAGGTTGTTTAACCATCCGAAGGGGCAGCAACATGCTGTTTTTTTCACCAAAGGTGCCTGGCGACTGTGTTGAAGGGTTATTTTTCCCACCAAAGGTGCACCAATGTGTTGTTTTTCAAACTAAACATTCCTAGCAACCATGCCGAGTGGTTTTAACTACAGAAGGTGCACCAAAGTGTTGTTTTTCCCACTGAAGGTGCCTAGCGACCGCGCCGACAGGTTGCACCTGTTTTTCCCACCTATGGTGCCCAACAGGATGTTTTCCCACCAAGAGGGCCTTGCGATCATGCCGATGGGTTGTTTTGTCCAACAAAGGTGCACCAATGTGTTGTTTTTCCCACTACAGGTGCCTAACGAGCTGTTTTCCCACCAAAGGTGCCTAGCGACCGTGTCCACAGACTGTTTTGCCCATGGAAGGCGCACCAATGTGCTATTTTTCCCACTGAAGATTTTTAGCAACCCTTTTGACGGGCGGTTTTGACTACCTAAGGTGCATCAAAGTGCTGTTTTTCCCACTAAAGGTGCCTAACGATCGTGCTGATGGACTGTTTTGCTCACTGAAGGTGCACCAACGTGTTGTTTTTCCCTCCTATGGTGCCCAACGGGCTGTTTTCCCACAAAAGGGCCAAGCGACCATGCCGATGGGCTGTTTTACCCAAGAAAGTGCATCAACTTGCTGTTTTTCCCACCAAAGGTGCCCAATAGGCTATTATCCCCATCGAAGGTGGCTAGTGACCGGGTCCACAGGCTGTTTTACCCACAGAAGGTGCACTAATGTCTTGTTTTTCCCACCAAAGGTGCACCAATCTGCTATTTTTCCCACTGAAGGTGCCTCGCAACTATGTCGAAGGGCTATTTTGCCCAACAAAGGTGAACCAATGTGCTGTTACACCAACAGGTTGTTTTGCCCATCGAAGGTGCACCAATGTACTATTTTTCCCATCCAAGGTGCCTAGTGACCGTGCTCATGGGCTGTTTTCCCCACTGAAGGTGCTCCAACATGTTGTTTTTCCCATAGAAGGTGCCTAGAGAATGTGTCAACGGGCTGCTTTTCCCACCGAAGTTGCACTAACGTGCTGTTTGCCCACCGAAGGTGCCCAACGGGCTGTTTTTCCCATCAAAGGTTCCTAGTGACCGTGCCAACTGGCTTTTTTGCCAACCAAAAGATGCTCCAACGACCTTTTTACCCACTGAAGGTGCACCAATGTGTTGTTTTTCCCCCCAAAGGTGCCTAGCGACCATGCCAACGGACTATTTTGCCCACCAAAGGTGCAACATCATGCTGATTTTCTCGTCAAAGTTGTCCAACGAGATGTTTTTCCCACCGAAGATGCTTAGCGACCGTGCCAACAGACTATTTTCCCCACCGAAGGTGCACCATCATGCTAATTTTCCCACCGAAGATGTCCAACGAGATGTTTTTCCCACCGAAGATGCCCAGCGACCGTGCCAATGGACTATTTTGCCCACCAAAGGTGCACCATCATGCTGATTTTCCCGCCGAAGATGTCCAACGAGATGTTTTTACCACCGAAGTTGCCTAGTGACCGTGCCCACAGATTGTTTTGCCCACCTAAGATGCACCAACATGCTTTTTTCCCACTGAAGGTTCCAAACAAGCTATTTTTCCCTCCGAAGGTGCACTAATGTGCTGTTTGCCCACCTAAGGTGCGCAACGAACTGTTTTTCCCATCGAAGGTTCCTAGTGACCATGCCAATTGGCTGTTTTGCCAACCAAAAGTGTGCTAAGGTGCTCATTTTCCTACCAAAGGTACCTAGTGAGCATGCCAACGGCTGTTTTGCCAATCGAAGGTGCACCAACGAGCTATTTTACCCACGATGGTGCCTATTGCGTAAGGCCTATCAACCATGCCAATGGGCTGTATTTCCCAACGAACGTGCACGAACAAGCTTTTTCCCATCGAAGGTTCCAAACGAGCTATTTTTCCCACCCAAGGTGCACCAACGTGCTATTTTGTCCACTAAAGGTGCACAAATGTTCTATTTTACACACCAAAGGTGCCCAACGAGTTGTGCTTGGCGACCATGCCAACAGACTATTTTGCCCACCCAAAGTGCATTAACGTGCTCTTTTACCCACCGAAGGTGCACCGACGGATTGTTTTCCCCATCAAAGATGCCTAGTGACTATGCCCATGGTTTGTTTTGCCCAATAAAGGTGCACCAGCGTGCTTTTTTCTCACTGAATGCTGTAAATGAGCTATTTTTCTCACGGAAGGTGCACCAACATGCTATTTTTCCCACCGAAGGTGCACAAAGGATTGTGCCTAGCGACGATGCCAATGGGCTATTTAACCCACCAAAGTTGCACCAACATGCTATTTTTCCGACTGAAGTTGCCTAGCGACCGTGTTGACGGGCTGTTTTGCCCACTGGAGATGCACCAACGTGTTGTTTGACCCACCGAAGGTGCACTAACAGGGTGTTTTTCCCATCAAAGGTGCCTAGCGACTGTGCCCATGGGTTTTGCCCAACGAAGGTGCACCAACGTGCTTTCTTCCCACTGATTGTTCCAAACGAGCTATTTTTCTCACTGAAGGTGCATCAACGTGCTATTTTGCCCATCGATGGTGCATAAAGGGTTGTGCCTAGCGACTGTGCCAATAGGCTCTTTAACCCACCGAAGATGCAGCAACGTGCTATTTTTCCCACTGAAGATGCCTAGCGACCATACTGACGGGCTATTTTTCCCACTGAAGATCCACCAATGTGTTGTTTTCCGCACCTAAGGTGCCCAACGGGCTGTTTTCCCCATCGAAAGTGCCTAGCGACCATACAAACTGGCTGTTTTACCTACCGAAGGTGCACCAACTTCTTGTTTTTCCCACCGAAGGTGCCTAGTGACCGAGCTGACGGGCCATTTTGCCCACTGAAGGTGCACCAACGTACTGCTTCTCCTTCCTAAGGTGCCCAATGGGTTGTTTCTCTTACGGAAAGTGCCTAGTGACCATACCGACGTGCTGTTTCTCTCATTAAAGGTACCTAGTGACCGTGCTGACGAGATGTTTTGCCCAACGAAGTTGCACCAATGTGCTATTTTTTTTACCAAAGGTTCCCAACGGGCTATTCTACCTACCAAAGGTGCATGAATGGGCTAGTCTACCCACTCAAGGTGCACCAACAGGTTATTTTTCCCATCATAAGGGCTTGGTGAGTGTGTCGACTGGGTGTTTTGCCCACTAAAGGTGCACCAACATGCTAGTTTCCCATTGAAGTTCCCCAATGGGCTATTTTTCCCACCAAAGTTGCACAAATGTGCTATTATTCCCACCGAATGTGCCGAATAGGCTGTTTTTCCCACCGAAAGTGCCTAGAGACCTTGCCAGCTGGCTATTTTTCCAATCGAAGGTGCACCAACTAGCTGTTTTGCCTACCGAAGGTGCAGAAACATGTTGTTTTTCCTACCAAAGGTTCCCAGGGACCTTGTTGACTTGTTGCTTTGCACACCAAAGGTGCACAAACATGCTATTTTTCCCACCTATGGTGTCCAATGAATTGTTTTTCCTACTGAAAGTGGCTAGCAACCATT
Source organism: Erythroxylum suave (assembly GCA_027563595.1). Lineage (NCBI taxonomy): Eukaryota > Viridiplantae > Streptophyta > Magnoliopsida > Malpighiales > Erythroxylaceae > Erythroxylum > Erythroxylum suave. Next base: position 9,198 of record JAOSBN010008966.1, on the reverse strand, counting down.
CAACGTGCAGTTTTGTCCACCGAAGGCACACCAGCATGTTGCTTTTCCCACCGCTGTTTGCCCATCGAAGGCACACCAATGTCTTGTTTTTCCCACTGAAGGTGCCTAGCGTCCAAGGTAACGAGCCATTTTTCCCACTAATGGTGCACCAATGTTCTGTTTTTCCCACCTAAGGTGCACAACGGGCTGTTTTTCCCATAGAAAGTGCCTACCGACCATATTGACGACCTCTTTTGCCCTCCAATGGTGCACCGACGTGTTGTTTCTCTGACCGAAGGTGCTTAGCGACCGTGCCAACGAGATGTTTTGCCCAACGAAGGTACACTAACGTGTTATTTTTTTCACTAAAGGTTCCGAACGGGCTGTTCTTCCCACCGAAGGTGCATGAACGGGCTATTTTACCCACCAAAGGTGCACCAATGGGTTGTTTTTCCAATCATAGGTACTTAGTGAGCATTTCAACGGGGTGTTTTGCCCACCGAAGTGCACCAACATGCCAAATAGGCTATTTTTCCCACCGAAGGTGCCTAGAGACCTTGCCAGCCGGTTGTTTTTACCACCAAAGGTGCACCAATTGGCTGTTTTGCCCACCAAAGGTGGACCAATGTGCTATTTTTCCCACCAAAGGTTCCTAGCAACCTTGTCGACGGGTTGTTTGACCCACCAAAGGTGCACTGATATATTGTTTTTCCCTCCTAAGGTGCCCAACAAGCTATTTTTCCCACCAAAAGTGTCTAACGACCATTCGACGAACTGCTTTGTCCATCAAAGGCACACGAACATGCTATTTTTCCCACCGAAGGTGTCTAACAATCGTGCCAACGGGCTCTTTAGCCCACGAAAGGTGCACAAATGTGCTATTTTTCCCACTGAAGGAGCCTAGTGATCGTACCGATGTGCATTTTTTCCCAATGAAGGTTCCCAATGGGCTATTTTTTGTACCAAAGGAGCCTAGCGACTGTGTTGACAAACTGTTTTGCCCATCGAAGGTGCACCAATATCTTCTTTTTCGTATCGAAGGTGCCTAGTGACTAAACTGATGGGCCATTTTGCCCACGGAATGCTCCCAATGGGCTGTTCTACCCACCGAAGGTGCACCAACGTCCTGTTTTACCCACCAAAGGTTCACCAACAAGCTTTTGTTCTTGTCACAGGGGCCTAATGAGCGTTTCAAATGGATGTTTTGCCCACCGAAAGTGCACCAACGTGCTATTTTTCTCGCCAAAGATGCCCAATAAATTGTTTTTCCCACTGAAGGTGCACCAATGTGCTGTTATTCCCACCGAATGTGCCCAATGGACTGTTTCTCCCACCGAAGGTTCTTAGAAACCTTGCCAACTGATTGTTTTTCCCAAAGAAGGTGCACCAACTGGCTATTTTGCCTACCAAAGTTGCACCAACGTGCTGTTTTTCCCAGCAAAGCTTTCTGAGAACCTTCTTGATGGGTTGTTTTGCCCACCAAATATGCACCAACCTGCTATTTTTCCCGCCTAAGGTGCCCAATGGGCTATTTTTCCCACCTAAGGAGCCTAGCGACTGTGCCGACGGGCTATTTTTCCCAACAAAAGTCCGCCGATGAGTTATTTTTTGCATCGAATGTGCCCAATAGGTTGTTTTTTGCACTAAAGGTGCCCAGGGATTGTGACCCATGGGCTATTTTGCCCACTAAAGGTGCACCAACTTGTTAGTTTTCCCACCAAAAGAGCCTAGCGACTATGCCAACAGGCTGTTTGGCCCACCAAAGGTGCACCAATGTGATGCTTTTCCCATCGTAGGTGCCTAGCCACGGTGCTGATGGGTTGTTTGGCCCACCAAAGTTGTACCAACATGCTGTTTTTCCTACCTAAAGTGCCCAACAGACTGTTTTTCCCATCGAAACTGCCTAGCGACTGTGCCAACTAGCTGTTTTGCCCTCCGAATGTGCACCAACATGCTGCTTTTCACACCGAAGGTGCACCAACGTGCTGTTTTTCCCACCGAAGGTTCGTAGCGACAGTGCCGAGGGGCTGTTTTGCACATGAAGGGTGCATCAACGAGCTGTTTTTCCCATTAAAGGTGCTTAGTGACCATGCCCATAAGTTGTTTTGCTTAACAAAGGCACATCAACGTGTTGTTTTTCCCGCCAAAGGTGCCCAACGGGTTGTTTTTCCCATCGAAAGTTCCTAGTGACTATACCGATGTGCTGTTTTGCCCACCAAAGATGCACCGATGTGTTGTTTTTCTTACCAAAGGTGCCTAGTGACCATACCGATGGGTTGTTTTGCCTACCAAAGGTGAACTAACGTGTTGTTTTTCCCACCGAAGGTGCACCAATGTGTTGTTTTTTCCACCGAAGGCTCTTGCGACCATGCCGACGGGCTATTTTGCCCAACCAAGGTACACCATCGTATTGTTCTTCCCATCGAAGGCTCCCAATGGGCTATTTTTCACACTGAAGGTGCACCAATGGGTTGTTTTGTCCATCGAAGGTGCACAAACATGCTGTTTTCCCCATAAAAGGTGCCCCAACGTGCTATTTTTCCCATCAAAGGTGCCTGGGGACCATACCAATGGGCTGTTTTGCCCACCCAAGGTGCACTGCGTTGTTTTTCCCATCGAAGGTGCCTAACGACCGTGCTAATAGGCTATTTTTCCCACCAAACGAGCCTAATGACAGGGCCAACAGGCTATTTTTCCCACGGAAAGTGCACCAACTTGCGATTTTTTCAACCAAAGGGCCATAGTGACCGTGTCGGTGGGCTATTTTGCCCACCAAAGGTGCACCAATGTGCGATTTTTCCCACAAAAGTTGCCCAATGGGCTATTTTTCCTACCGAAGGTGCACCAATGTGCTGTTATGCCTACCGAATGTGCCCAATAGGTTGTTTTTCTCACCGAAGGTGCCTAGAGACCCTGCCAGCATACTGTTTTTCCCACCAAAGGTGCACCTACATGCTATTTTTCCCACCGAAGGTTACTAGCAACCCTGCTGACTGGTTGTTTTGACCACCAAAGGTAGACCAACGTACTGTTTTTTTCGTCAAAGGTGCCCAACGGGCTATTTTTCCCACGGAAAGTGCCTAACGACCATTTGACGGGTTGTTTTGCCCATCGAAGGTGTACCAACTTGCTGTTTTTCCCACCGAAGGTGCCTAGCATTTGTGCCGACGAGCTGTTTTGCCAATAAAGGTGCACCAACGTGCTATTTTTCCCACCAAAGGTTCACAACGGACTGTTCTTCCCATCGAAGGTGCATCAATGGGTTGTTTTGCCCACTGAAGATGTAATAACGTGCTATTTTTCCCACCGAAGGTGCCTAGTGACCGCACCCAACAGGCTGTTTTACCTACCGAAGGTGCACCAACGTCTTGTTTTTCCCACCGAAGGTGCACCATTGTAATGTTTTTCCCACCTAAGGTGCCCAATGGGCTGTTTTGCCCACCAAAAGTTCTTAGCAACCATACCAACATGTTGTTTTCCCCACCGAAGGAGCTTAGCGACTGTTCCAACGAGTTGTTTTTCCCGCCAAATGTTCCCAACAAGCTAATTTTCCTATCAAAGGTGCCTAGTTACCATGCCCACGAGCTATTTTCCCCAACGAAGGTTCCTAGCGACCGTGCCAACGTGCTATTTTTCCCCCCGAATACGCACTAACTTGCTATTTCTCCCACCGAAGGTTCACCAAGGTGTTGTTTTTCCCATCGAAGGTGCCTAGCGATGGTGCCAACGGACTGATTTGCCCGCTGAAGATGCACCAACTTGCTATTTGGCCCACCAAAGGTTCCCAACGGGCTATGCCTAGCCACCGTGCCAACGAGTTGTTTTGTCCACCCAAGATGCATCAACGTGCTATTTTTCCCACCAAAGGTACACCAACATGTTGTTTTTCCCACTGAAGGTGCACCAATGTGTAGTTTTTCGCACCGAATATGCCTAGCGATCGGGCCAATGGGCTATTTTTCCCACCGAAGGTGCACCAATGTGTTTGTTTCCCACCAAAGGTTCCAAACCAGCTATTTTTCCTACAGAAGGTGCACCGACCTTCTGTTTTGCCCTCCGAAGACACACCAACATGCTTTTCTACCCACCAAAGGTGCCCACCAGACTATGCCTAACAACTGTGCCAATGGGTTGTCTTGCCTATTGAAGGTGCACCAATGTGCTGTTTTGCCCACCAAAGGTGCTACAACAAGCTGTTTTTCCCATTAAAGGTGCCTAGCGACTATGGCCACGGGCTGTTTTGCCCAACAAAGGTGCACCAGCGTGCTTTTTGCCCCTAGAATGTTCCAAACAAGTTATTTTTCTTACCGATGGTGCACGAACGTGCTATTTTGCCCACTAAAAGTGCATCAATGTGTTGTTTTTCCCACCAAAGGTGCCTAGCGATTGTGCCAACGAGCTGTTTTGCCTGCTGAAGGTGCACCAACGAGCTATTTTGCTTACTAAAGGTGCCCAACGGGCTATGCCTAGCGACCATGCCAATGGGCTATTTTGCCCACTAAAGCTGCACCAACTTGTTATTTTTCCTACCGAAGGTGCACAAAGGTGATGTTTTTCCCATCGAATGTGCCTAGCAATCAGGCCAACGGGCTGTTTTGCCCACCAAAGGTGCACCAATGTGCTTTTTTCCCACCAAAGGTTCCAATCGAGCTATTTTTCCTACCGAAGGTGCACGAACGTGTTATTTTTCCCACTGAAGGTGCACCAACGTGTTGTTTTGCCCATCAAAGGTGCCTAGCGACCATGTCGATGAGCTGTTTTTCCCACTGAAGTTGCATCAAGGTCTTGCTTTTCCTACCGAAGTTTCCCAATGGGTTATGCCCAGAGACCATGCCAACGGGCTTTTTTGCTCACCAAAGGTGCACCAACGTGCTATTTTTCCCGCCGAAGGTGCAACAACATGCTATTTTTCCCACTAAAGGTGCACCAAGGTCTTGTTTTTCCCACCGAATGTGCTAGTGATCTGGCCAATGGGTTATTTTACCCACCAAAGGTGCACCAACATGCTTTTTTCCAACCAAAGGTTCCGAATGAGCTATTTTTCCTACTGAAGGTGCACCAACCTGTTGTTTTGCCCTCCGAACGTGCACCAACGTGCTGCTTTAGCCACTAAAGGTGCCCAACGAGCTATGCGTAGTGATTATGCCAACGGGCTGTTTTGCCTACTAAAGGTTCACCAACGTGCTATTTTGCCCACCAAAGGTGCACAAGTGGGCTGCTTTTCCTATCGATGGTGCCTAGGGACTGTGCCCACGGGCCGTTTAGTCCAACGAAAGTGAACGAACATGCTTTTTTCCACCCAAATGTTCCAAAGGAGCTATTTTTCTCACCGAAGGTGCACTAACGTGTTGTTTTGCCCACTGAAAGTGCACCAACGTGTTGTTTTTCCCATCGAAGGTGCCTAGGAACTGGGCCAAAGTGTTGTTTTTCCCACTGAAGCTGCCTAGCAACGGTGCCAACGTGCTGTTCTTCCCACCAAAGGTGCACCAACGTGTTGTTTTTCCCACCAAAGGTGCCTAGTAGCAGTGCCACTGGTTGTGCCTAGCGACAGTGCCAACGGGCTATTTTACCCACCGAAGGTGCACCAACGTGCTATTTTTCCCACCAAATGTGTCTAGCAACCGTGCCAAAGTGTTATTTTTCTCACCGAAGGTGAACCAACTTGTTGTTTTTCTAACTAAAGGTGCACCAAGGTGCTATTTTTCCCATCAAAGTTGCCAAGCAATCGTGCCAAAGCACTGTTTTGCCCACCGAAGGTGCACCAACGTACTGTTTTTCCCACCTAAGGTGCACCAATGTGCTACTTTTCCCAACGAAGGTGCCTACCAATTGTGCCAATGGGCTATTTTTGCTACCGAAGGTGCACCAACTTGCTATTTTTCCCACCAAAGGTTCCTAGCGACTCTGCCAAGGTGCCGTTTTTCCCACCGAAGGGGCATCAACAGGCTGTTTTTCCTACCGAAGGTGCACCAACGGGTTGCTTTTCCCACTGAAGGTGCACTCACATGCTGTTTTGCCCACCAAAGGTGCCCAACAGGCTGTGCCTAGCGATCGTGCCAACCGGCTATTTTGCCCACCGAAGATGCACCAACGTGCTATTTTTCCCAGCGAAGGTGCACCAATATGCCATTTTTCCCACCAAAGGTGCACCAAGGTGCTGTTTTTCCCACCAAATGTTCATAGTAATCAGGCCAAGGGGTTGTTTTTCCCACTGAAGGTGCACCAACTTGCTTTTTTCCAACCAAATATTTCGAACAGGCTATTTTTCCCACCATAGGTGCACCAACATGATGTTTTTCCCATTGAAGGTGCACCAATGTGTTGTTATGCCCAACAGAGGTGCCTAGCGACTATGCTGATGAGCTATTTTTCCTACTAAAGGTGCACTAAGGTGCTACTTTTCCCACCGAAGGTGCCTAGCGACCATGCTGACGGGCTATTTTTCACCCCAAAGTGGCCTAGCGACCATGCCAATGGGCTATTTTTCCTACGAAAGTTTCAACAACATGTTGTTTCTCCCACCTAAGGTGCCCAATAGACTGTTTTTCCCACTAAAGGTGCCTGGCGACTATTCCAACGGACTATTTTGCCCACTGAAGGTGCACCAACGTGTTGTTTTTCCCCCCGAAGGTGCCTTGTGACCATGCCAACGAACTGTTTTGCCCACTAAAGGTGCACCATTGAGCTGATTTTCCTATTAAAGGTGCCTAAGGACCCTGCTGACGAGCTGTTTTTCTCACCAAAGGTGTAGCAACATGCTGTTTTTCCATATAAAGTGCCCAACGTGCTATTTCCTCCGTCGAAAGTGCCTAGCATCCATACTAACGGGTTGTTTTGCCCACTGAAGGTGCAGAAATGTGTTGTTTTTCCCACCAAAGGTGCCCAACAGACTATTTTGCCCACCAAAGGTGCCTAGTGATCAGGCCCACGTGCTATTTTACCCACTAAAGGTGCACCAATATGTTGTTTTTCCCATCGAACGTGCACCAATGTGTTGTCTTTCCCACTGAACGTGCCTGGCAATCGTGTCGACGAGCTATTTTACAAAACAAAGGTGCACCAATATGCTATTTTTGCCACCGAAGGTGCCTGGCAATCGGGCCAACGAGCTAATTTGCTAAACAAAGGTGCACCAATGTGGTGTTTTTCCCACCGAAGGTGCCTGGCAATCAGGCCAACAGGCTATTTTGCCCAACAAAGGTGCACCAACGTGCTATTTTTCCCATCAACGGTGCCTGGGAATCAAGCCAAGAGGCTATTGAGCCAAATAATGATGCACCAACGTGCTATTTTTCCCACGGAAGGTTCCCAACGGGCTGTTTTTCCCACCGAAGGTGCCTAGCGACCATGCCCACAGGCTGTTCTGCCCACCAAAGGTGCACCAACGTGTTGTTTTTCCCACCAAAGGTGCCCAACGTGCTATTTTTCCCACCAAAAGTTCCTAACGACCCTACCGATGTGCTGTTTTGGCCACCAAAGGTGCACCAATGTGATGTTTTTCCTATCGAAGGTGCGTAATGACCACATCGACGGGCTGTTTGTCCCACTAAACACGCACCAACTTGCTGTTTTCCCACCAAAGCTGCCAGCGACAGTGACGACGGGCTATTTTGCCCAACGAAGGTTCACCAACGTGTTGTTTTTCCTATCAAAGGTTTCCAACATGCTATTTTTCCATTGAATGTGTGCCAACGAGCTGTTTTGCCTAGTGAAGGTTCACCAAAGTGTTATTTTTTCCACCAAAAGTGCCTAGCATGGCGACCGTGTCGACAGGCTATTTTGCCCACAAAAGTTGTACCAGTGGGTTGTTTCTCCCACCTAAGGTGCCCAATAGACTGTTTTTTCCACCAAAAGTGCCTAGTGATTATGCCCACGGGTTGTTTTCCCATCCAAAGGTGCACAAACATGCTATTTTTTCCACCAATGTTGCCTAGCGACCATGTCAATGAGTTGTTTTCCCCACCGAAGATGCCTAGCAACAGGGCCAATGGGCCATTTTACCCACCAAAGGCAAATCAATGTGTTATTTTTCCTACCGAAGGTGCACCAATGTGTTGTTTTTCCCACCCAAGGTGCCTGGAAACCGTCTTGGTGTGCTATTTTTCCCACCGTTGGTGCACCAACGTGCTATTTTTCCCACCGAAGGTGCCTAGTGACCTTGCCCACAGGCTATTTTTCCCATGAAAGGTGACCAACGGGCTATTTTTCCCATCGAAGGTGCACAACGATTGTGCCAACGAGTTGTTTTTCCCACCAAAGATGCACCAACGTGCTATTTTTCCCATTGATGGTGCATAGTGACCATGCCGACAGACTGTTTTGCCCACCGAAGGTGCAACAACATGTTGTTTTTCGCACCTGTGGTGCCCAACAGGCCATTTCTCCCCTTTAAAGTGCCTAGCGACTGTGTCGATAAGTTGTTTTTCCCACCGAAGGAGCATCAACGGGTTATTTTGGCCACCAAAGGTGCACCAAAGTGCTATTTTTCCCACCGAAGATTCCTAGCGACCCTGGCGACGGACTGTTTTACCCACCAAACATGAACCAACATGCTATTTTTCCCACCTAAGGTGCCCAATGGGCTATTTTTTCAACCAAAAATGCCTAGTGACCATACCAACGGGCTGTTTCTCCCACTAAAGGAGTTTAGCGACCGTGCTGATGGGCTGTTTTTCCCACCAAAGGTGCACCAACGGGCCGTTTTGCCCACCAAAGAGACAATAACGTGTTGTTTTTCCCACCGAAGCTTCTTAGCATCCCTACTGACGGGTGTTTTTGATCATCGAAGGTGCACCAAAGTGTTCTTTTTCCCATTGATGGTGTGTAGGTTCTGTGCTGATGGTCTCTTTTGCTCACCGAAGGTGCACCAAGGTGTTGTTTTTCCCATTGAATACTCCTAGCAACCCTTTCGATGGACTTTTTGCCCACCAAACATGCACCAATGTGCTGTTTTTCCCACCTAAGCTGCCCAACGAGATATTTTTCCCACGAAACATGCCTAGCGACCATACCAACGGGTTGTTTTTCCTACTAGAGGAGTCTAGCGATCGTGCTGGCAGGCTGTTTTTCCCATTAAAGGTGCATCAACAGACCGTTTCGCCACCGAAGAGGCACCAACGTGTTGTTTTTTCCACTGAAGATTCATAGCAACCCTGCTAATGGGTGGTTTTGACAACCGAAGGTGCACAAATGTGTTGTTTTTCCCATTAAAGACGCCTA
>JAOSBN010008917.1:0-18616 GCA_027563595.1 Erythroxylum suave | reverse complement strand
TTGTTTATAATCATTTAGTTTTACAATTATGAATAACTTCACTGGGAAATGTATTCAGGAGGTTGCGGGTTGAACTTAAAGCTTACCGTTGTGACAATAAAAAATATTTGTCTATTTATCTAGACATAATTGATGCGGATAAGCTTGGTTCTGAGGAACGAATATGTGCAGATTTTGAGCTACGTCTACTAAACAAGGATCCAAAATTGACATTGAGAAAAAGAGGTAAAATCTCTTCTGTAACCTTTAAAAGTTTGAATTCGTAGAATTTAAATGAAAACATGCATTATCCCTTGATATCATAGATGAACATAACTTTTTTTAGTTTACAGATATTTTATAACTTTATATTGAAAATTTGGTAAAAAAACATTAATCTCCTTTGAAGAAATTTTTAAAAAGCTCTCTAATCATTAAAATTCTTGAAATTGTTTTAGTTTTAACTGTAAAATACAAGCAATAAGAATATCAAACATTAACTAATCAAATGTTATTTATATGACGATTCAACATAACTCTATCGTTTAAACTAAACTAATTAAATTAGAATCAAATTAATAATTTATTATAATTTTCTTAAATTATTAATTTAATACAAGTTTAATTAGTTCAAGGTTTAACATCTGAGTTGAGTTTATTATATTAGCGACATTCAATTAGTTTACATCTAATATTTATATCGCATTTATATACTTGTAGTTTTTTAATCAAAATTTAGGAGAGAGTTTTAATAAAAAATTGAAAACTAGAAGACGTTTTTTAAAAAGGTTTCTTAAATTATAAGAGAAGATTACTTCTTTTACGCTAAAAATATGAAATAGTGATGATCTTGATATAATTAATTTTTAAAAAAATAAAAAAGAACTGTGATTATAGTTGAAACTAAAACACCGTTACAACGAGTTCAAGGCTTTAAGTCGACAATCATATTGCAATATTATACTGATAAAATTAATTACATATTAGAATTCTTCAATTTGTTTTTTTTTTTGGTATAAAATTTATTATCAACATGAAATTTTTGATAATATAGTTATAGAATTCATGTTCTTACAGTAACTCTTTTAGTTAATAGAGAATTTGCTGAATTTTTTTTCCTTTGTAGACTCTTTTTCAGCCAATGCTGAACTAAGTACATATAGATGGCGAAAGGTCAGGCAACTGGAAGATATTATCAATTACAGAATGGGATTTCTCGATATCAATTCAATAACTGTTGAAGTTGAAATCATGTTCATGTCTTTGAGCAAGGTAGTTGGAGAACAGATCTTCAGTTCTCACCATCCAGATCCCTCATGTTCCTATGAGATCCCAACCATCCAATGCAATAAATTGGATGGTAGAGATATATTACGAACAAAGGAAACAGTTCCCGAAGATCTGTTCCCGGTACGTAGTTAAGTGATATTCAGTCATTGCAAATTTATCTCTAATAATGAAAAATAAATGTGAAAAATAAATTTTCAATTTATTTTCAATCAGGTTAATTGTATTTTTTATTTTTATAAAAATATTATCTTGTATTTATTAACAAATTGGTAATAAAGGCATGTGTGTTTATAAAGTTAGAGAAGGCAGAGAAGGCGGTAATGAGATGATTTTCATTACTGATGAAGTAGGAAATATATACGTATTATAGATGTGATCTGATCCTTAATCTAAGGGATTTGACTGCAGACTTGACTGCTGATCTTTAGCTAATTACAAGCTAATCTAGGTAAGTAGTTGGTATACGTCAATCAACTATACAAGGTAAATATCATTTATAATTAAGATAATTACAACATTTCTAATACTCCCCCTCAAGTTGGAGAGTAAGGATCAAATACTCCCAACTTGCCTCGTAAAAATGTTCTTTCCCCAAAGGCTTTGTAAAAATGTTCGTTAGCTGCATATGAATCGAGACATATCGCGGCTCTATTACTTTTGCCTATAATTTTTCACAGACGATGTGACAATCTATTTCAATGTGCTTCGTGCGCTCGTGAAAAACTGGATTTGCTGCAATGTGTAAAGCTGCCTGATTATCACAATATAAAAATGATGGATCTGTCTGTGGTACCTTAAATCCTGCAAAATATATCGTAACCATGTTAGTTCTAAACACGTATTGGCCATGGCTCGATACTCTACCTCCATTGAAGATCGTGATACATTTGTCTGCTTTTTTTACTTCCAAGATATAAGAGAAGAACCAAGAAAATTGCAATATCCAGAGACTGAACGTCTGGTCATCCTACAACCACCCCAATCTGAGTCGCAAAATGCCTTCAATTTTAGATCTGAACTGGAGCCAAGAAGGATACCCTGTCCTGGAGTCCCTTTGATATAACGAAGGACTCGTAGTGCTGCATTCCAATGTGACTTACAAGGCTCATTCATAAATTGGCTCAACAGCCATACTAAATAAACAATATCCGGCCTGGTGACAGTGAGGTAGATGAGTTTGAAGACCAACCTACGGTATTTAGTCGGATCATGTAATTTGTCCCCATCTGCAAGAGACAATTTTAGATTTTGTTCCATCGGGAAGCTTTCTGGCTTCAATTCTGTATATCCTGTGTCCTGTAAAATATCCAGTGCATACTTCCTTTGGGACATAAATATACCATTCTTAGAACGAGAAAATTCAATGCCCAAGAAGTATTTTAAATCATCCAAATCCTTGATATGAAAATGTTCATGCAGAAATTATTTAAGCTTCTCAATGGAAAGAAGATCATTTCCAATCAACAAAATGTCGTCGACATACACAAGTAAGGCAATGATCGAAGTACCTTTGACTTTAGTGAATAGGGAATAATCGGCTCGCGATTGAGCATACCCTGCTTTCCGAAGAACATCCGAAAGTGTGGAAAACCAATTGCAGGATTCCTGTTTTAGATCATATAAGGACTTATGTAGCCGACATACCATATGCTCCCCCTGTCAGTGAAGACCAGGTGCGGGTGACATGTATATTACCTCATTCAAGTCGCCATGTAAAAAGGTGTTTTGAACGTCAAGCTGATGAGTGTGCCAATTACTAGTAGCTGCAACAGAAAGAAGACATCAAAGAGTAGTAATTTTAGCAGTGGGGGAAAACGTCTCCTTATATTCTATACCTTCCACCTGGGTGTATCCCTTAGCAACCAAACGTGCTTTGTAGCGCTCAATGGAACCGTCAGACTTATATTTTATTTTGTAAACCCATCTGCAGCCGATGGGCTTATGTCCGGCAGGTAACGGCACAAGGGTCCAGGTATGATTCCGGGCCAGTGCCTCTAGTTTTGCTGTCATAGCCTATCTCCATTCGGGGTGATTAACGGCTTTAGCATATGAGGTAGGTTCTGTGGTAGTAGAAATGGAAGCTAGAAAATGACGGTGAGTAGGTGAAAAACGGGAAAGATTAAGATAAGAAGATAATGGGTACCTGGTAGAAGATTGCCGAACCTAACCACCGACTGAGTGATTGGCACGAGGGAAGATATATGAATCATGCCATACAGGAACCTGTCGGTCGCGAGAGGAATGCTGAGGAGGAGGATGCTAAATGGGGGCGTCAAATGAAGGAGCAGATGGAGAGGACTGTGAAAAACTTTCGAATAAGGACAGAGTGGGTTGCATTGATGTTAGAGACGACTTCATAGGACTGTCAATATGGGTATGTGAATCAGTGGATGGTGATGGGGTGTCTAGGAATGATGGAGAAGATGGAGGGATAGCTGTGTGTGTTGGTAAGGGTAGATCGAGTGAGAGATTAGGAAGCATGGAGGAAGGATTGTGAGAAGAACGAGCTGGATCGAAGGAAGCGAAGGGAAAAACGTCTTCATGGAAGACAACATCCCAGCTGATAAAGAAAGTTTTGGAGCTTAGATCAAATAGCTTGTAGCCTTTGTGTCCTTGCGGATAGCCAACGAAAATGCAATGAGAAGCTCGAGGTGAAAATTTTTGCTTGGGATGGAAATTGGTGGCGAAACATTGACAGTCGAAGACCCTAAGATGGTCTAAAGTGGGAGGCCGATGATAGAGTAATTCAAATGGTGTTTTATTAGATAATAACGGTGAAGGAAGTCGATTTATGATGTATACGGCAGTAAGAACACATTCACCCCAAAATGAAAGTGGTAGTTTTGACTAAAAAAGTAATGAGCGAGCAACATTTAAAATGTGTTTATGTTTTCGTTCTACAACTCTGTTTTGTTACGGGGTGTAGACACATGATCTTTGAAAATCAATGCCCCGTTTTTCTAAAAATGTGACAAGAGGTAAAAATTCAGTGCGGTTATCGACTCTTAATGATTTAACTGAGGCATGAAACTGTGTTTGGACAAAATCAATGAAGCGCTCAAGTATTCTAGAAGTTTGGGACTTATTTGGCATAAGAAACACCCAAGTTGTGCGTGTAAAATCGTCGACTATCGTAAGGAAAAATTTAGCCCTAGAATGAGTTGGAATTTTGTGCGGACCCCATACATCGCAATGCAATAGATCAAAAGGAAAGTGTGTAGAAATGGAACTTGTGGGAAATGGCAGTGTAGTTTGTTTGGCAATTGGACAAACATTACAGTGATCTTGAGAATGAGAAATATCATTTATTTGAAGTAAAGGGGAAATAAGTTTAACACGTGATGGTAATGGATGGCCTAGTCTTAAGTGTCATAATTGAGAAGGACGAGTAACATGAAAAGCAGTAGGATTTGGGACGGAAGGCGACATATAGTATAGTCCCTGGCGTTCTTCACTCGAGCCAATCATCCTCCCCATAGCCAAGTCCTGCAGAACACCGAATTTTGGAAAAAACATAACACAACAATTCAAAGTTTTAGTGATTTTATTGACTGACATGAGGTTTAAATTGAATGATGGGACACACAAGACTTTATCTAAAGTAAGGTGAGGCCGAAAATTACTGTGCCCGTGTGAGTGATGCGTGATGTTTCTCCATTTGATAAATTAACAAGTGGGGTGGAAGAAGGCTGAAGATTAGATAGGAGTGAAGAATCCTGTGTGATGTGGTCAGTTGCACCACTATCTAGAATCCAGGGTTTGACAACAGAACTAAAAACACTGGGTAAAGAAATCAGACCTGCGGCATTTGCGAACAAATCTGTGTTGCTAGCATCACTAGAGGGTATATTTTGATTAAGTGCTACCAACGCCTATGCCAATTGCTGAAGTTGTTCATTGTTCAAAGTTGGAAAAGGTACGGATCCAGTTGTGGAGCTTTCCTATGATGCCTCAGTCATGTTGGCGGAAAAAAAGTTACGGCCACCATTCCTGTTTCCACTATTCTGGGAAGGCCTACCATTGGAATTCCCGTTCTTTAGACGAAAATGATCTTCCGTATGCCCTCGTTTGTTGCAGAACTTGCAATGAAATTTGAGAGTCCGACACTCTTCAGCAGTATGTCCAGACCTGTTACAATAATCACACATTTTCTCTTTGCCAGATTTCGAATTAGAGGAGCAACGTTTCTGTACTGTAGCTACAATAGAAAAGTTTTCAACAGAGTTCATGACCATTTGTTGTTGAGTTTCCTCTTGTATAATGATAGAGTATGCTTGTCGAATATTAGGCAAAGGAGTCATCATCAAAATATTAGATCTAACAGTTTTGAATGATTCATTAAGTCCCATTAGAAATTGAATCAACTTATCTACTTCCCGTTCTTCTTGATGTTCCTTGGAACGATTGCAGATAGTAGGGGTGCGGTGAGTCTCTAACTCATCCCATAAACTCTTAATTAATAAGTAGCAACAGACATGGTTCCTTGGGTGATAGTAGTAATAGATTTTTGTATTTGATAAATTGCTGAAGTGTTTTTCTGCGAAAATTGATCATGGAGGTCCTACCATACCTGATGTGCCATTTGTGCATGGACAAACCCAGCTGCAATGTCAGCCTCCACTGAGTGGGTTAGCCAAGAGAGAATCATGGAATTACATTGATTCCACAACTCATATTTCTGATCTTCGGGTGACGGCATCTCCAAGCTGCCGTCAACAAAACCCAATTTTTTCTTACCAATAAGGGCATGCATCATCGCCTTTTTCCATTGCTAGTTGTTAGATCCATTTAATTTGGTCAGCACAAACAAATGGCCTGGTTGATCTTAGTGATGAAAAAAATATGGGTCAGATACATCTACTTCCTTCGACCTGGCTGGAGAAAGCAATGGAAAGATGGCTGGAAAATTTTCAACAGAGCACCAAGATCGGTGCTTTGATACTATATAAAGTTAGAGAAGGTAGAGAAGGCGGTAATGAGATGATTTTCATTAGTGATGAAATAGGAAATATATACATATTACAGATGTGATCTGATCCTTAATCTAAGGGATTTGACTGCGGATTTGACTGCTGATCTTTAGCTAATTACAAGTTAATCTAGGTAAGTAGTCGATATACGTTAATAAACTATACAAGGTAAATATCGTTTATAATTAAGATAATTACAACATTTCTAATAGTGTTTTATGTAAGTCGTTTAATACACTCCTACAATTTTTTCTTTTATATTAAGTGAGTTAAAGATTAGATATTAATTTTAACAACTCATTAGCAATTTGTTTCATCTATAAATCATTAACCTGAAGGGTTTTGAACGGATCAATATGATCGACATATCAGCCAAGAAGTTATGAAAGAATTTGTTTGAAGTTGCAAAGAAAAGGATTTGATATTAGCCTTTAATCCTGTAGTCTCAATCTTTTCTATGTTTTTCTTCGTACATTATTATATATGATATCTGAGCCATGCGAGTGTGCAACTAAATGTCACCAAATCAATCTCGGCCATCGCCTTCTTTTACCCTTGTTATCAAATCCTTTCCTTTGTAGAAGTCATTAGACTTTTCAAATCCTTCACAACATAAGCGCAATCTGCAGGATCTACTCCTCCAAAGTCATCCAAAAGGGAAGGGGATCAATTCTTTGCAGTAGCTCTATATTCCTGATTTACCTTCCAAGTTTGAGGTTTCGGATAGGTTTGACAATTAAATTCAAGCCTAATCTGACATTAGCTTAATTTAGTTTGATGAAATTTTGAGTTGGATGGTGTTGCACCCCTCATCCATGGATGACCTCTCTCTACTACAACTTTTTTCTCTGACCTCTCTACGTAACTTTACCTTTTTACCCTCCCTTTACATTTTGGGGAAAAATCTTTCCTGTGTCCATACAGTGCTCTATTGTTTATTTACTGCCCCCAAAGTGGCTGAGGCTTTAGCCTCATAGGAGTGCCTGTCTGTGGCCCTCCTTGTGTCAATGGAGAAGGGAGAATCCTCTGTTAAATCCTCACAACTGATTATATTTTGTAACTTAATTAGTTAGCTAAAATGGTTGTTTATATTAGTTTATTTTCTCTCTCTTACCCGTATATAAGTTGTACTTGTAACAACATTTTACATAGAGTGAATGGACTTTAAACATGAAAAACAAGATTAAAGGCTCAAAAGTGTTTGCAAAGAGAAAATGACTAGGTAGGTCATTTTTAAGCTAAAGGGTGTAAAAACAAAGAAGGCCTTAATCATTTCCATAATCCATGTAATCAAACAAATTCAATCCGGTTCAGTGCAAGTTCTGAAGGCAATCATGATTAGAGGAGCATTACACAATACAAGAAATAAAATGATATAAACATAATGTCATTAAGGTTCAATTCTACTCACAGGTTTCAATTCAAGAATTCACCTTAATTCCACAATTACGTCATCACTCAAATGTCAAAATTTTAACTAAGTTTACAAGATCAGTTATTGCAATCAATCCGCATGATTCACTTTAGACTCACAAAGCCCAATTTAATTTCATGCATACACCCAATCTCATCCAGACTAATATGATAAAGCTTGATGGTTCAACATGCATAATTAACATGAAAAATTTGAAAAAAAATCACACATAAATACTGAAAACAAGGTCATACATATATAATCCAATTCCTTCACCCACACCTAGACCAACATTGTCCTCAATGTTCAAAAACAATAAAAGCACAAAAGAGGGATGGGAACAAAAGTACTCCCCTAGATTGAAGACACCATATGCAGATTGAAATGAATGATTGCAGCTTCCTTTTCAAATGCCCACAAACAAAACAAACCAAAGAAAATAAATAAAACACTCAAAGCAAACACTCAAAAGATATGCACAAAAGAGAAAATTACATAAAAGAAAGGGATATAGATGGGGTGCCTCCCATCAAGCGCTTATTTAAGGTCATAAGCTTGACCCTTGGCATATGTACATCATCCATTATCGAATGGATGCTTGATCCCAACAGGAAGCATGCTTAAACTCCGTGAAGAGCCTAAAGCAACTTCCCTCAAAATCGACTCCTTCTCGGCACGATGCTCCATAACTTCTGAGGAGTGGAACTTCATTGTTTCACCATTATACTCTAATGTCCACTCATCTTTTCGGGCATCGCCCTTCTCACACCAGGATGGTCTTTGTAAGAGTAACGCCAATGGTTGTGGAGACTCAACATCCGGCTTGCCACCTTCGGTCTTTAGCTCACTTGCCCACAACTCGTTCAACTCATATGTGATTAGCAACTTTTCTTCTTCTTGTTTCTCTTCTTGTGCTTCTTCTTGTTTTACCTGTAAACAACTAGGAAAAGGAAATGAAATTCAGTTAGCGAAAACATGAATCGCTTACCTTAGGAGGTTGCACATCCTCTATCTTTTCTCAAACTATAACCTCTTCCTCTCCTAACTCTACTTCCTCTTCCTTTTTTGCCTTGGCAAATCGACTTGGAAAAGGGGGCGGAACTACCATATTCTGCAGATTATTTTGCATCATTTCTGGTTGTGAAGGTGCTTTTTGCATTGCTTTTTCTTTTACCTCTCTTCTGGAATTTTTCAGAAGTGGTTCATGCAATTCCTTACCAATCCGCAATGTGATAGCCTTTGCACTTTGTTTGGGATTGATCTTCAGTTGTGCTGGAAAATTTCTAGAAGTTCACGCTTCCAATCGATTTATGGCAATTGCCATTTGGCTTATTTGATTTTAGATGTTCTGTTATTGATTCTCAATATTTAGGAGACTTGCTTAAGTACTCCACTAAAACGTCAAAGTGTTAGTAGCCAAAGTTTGCACTATATCTTCCAAAGAAGACTTACCTTCAAAATTGGATGTTGGATTTTGATTTTGCCAAGGCATACATGGTTGTCTAAACTGCTAGAATTGAAGAGTGCCCGTCGCCAAACTCATTACGATCTCCTCTAAAGACATCTCATCAACTTATGGTGGCGATGGTGGAGGTGGAGGCTCTGGCTCGAAGTAGGACTGCTCTTCATAGTAGCTCGATGGAGAAGCAAATTTGTAAAGGGTATCCTGCAAAAAGGAACACGAATAAAAAGAATAACCGAAAAATGAGCAAACTTCACATACCTTAGCTTGTTGGTCATCCTTTGGTACTTGCGCGGCAAAGGGCATGAAATCTGCCACTTGATAGTCAAACTTGGAAGTTGCAACAGACGGAAACTCATTATCATAATAAGGATAATGTGAAAAATCAGAATCAAAAGCATACTGATAGTGAGTCATGTCGCTAAAAGATTGAAAAATCAGAAAAAGTTGTGAAACTAAAACAAACAGAAGACAAGGTAAACAAAAGCAATGAAACCAAAAACAAAAACAAAAACATCACTTTAAAAAAAACGTTAAGAAATTCCTCGGCAACGGTGCCAAAATTTGGTACTGCTGTCGCTTGCAACCAAATTAAAAAGAAACCAACTTCCGTTAATAGAAAATATGTAGTGGTGGAAAATGGGTATCGTTCCCACAAGAAATTTTAATGGTAGAGATTGTACAAGTTCGAAAATAAACTCAAGTAACGGTGGGGTTTCAATTCATGACAATTTAAAAGAGTATAAATAAAATAACAAAAATTGAAAATTGACCAAAGTTATTAGATCTGAAAATTTAATAGACAAATCTTGATTTCAAGTCACCGATGTTGTGACGCTAATATGGATCCTTAATATAAAATTCAATTCATCAATAAACATTCATTGGGGGTGTTTTCTCTTAAGTGTAAATGATTAGAAACATGTATCCTAAGCATTCATATTAATCAACAACCTAGATATGATGATAGGTTCAACTAAATAATAGCTTTAAGAATCAAGAAACCAATGAACAAGATAATACATGTACGACATGCAATTAATCAAGATGAGTATCTTCTCAAAATTTCCGACTCTAACATAAAGAAGGTAACCCTAAACCAAGAAAAGAAGTTTAGCTACTCATAATGGGATTGAAAATAAAAGAAATAACAAAGCATATTATCTCCATCCTAGGTCTTTCACAAAGAATACGAAAATATTTAGAGAAAACTGTAGAAAATCAAAGCCTAACTATGGCTGTCGAAGAACAAGAAGAAAAGTGCAGAAAACTTCCAAAAACTACTCCTAAAGTTGTAACATCCCGTTACCCATGTTAAGGCTAGAATTGTGATTTATGAGAAAGTACTGAGAAATTAGGAAATGCACATCATGCTTTAGTTAAATATGACATGCACATTTTTGCACATGAATATGATTGTACTTGCATTCATTGACATTTTCCAGGTATAATTGATTTATAAATATGATTACAATGTGAATTGTGAGTTATTTGCGTTAAAAATCTATTTGGAGACTATTAGCATTATTTCAGAATTTTTGGTAAATTTAAGGTACGTTTGGACTAGGACAAATGCCAAGTGGTAGGATAAATTGATACATGAAAATTGTGGATGATTAAGCCTAAAATTGAGTGACATTTGGCATAGTTAATTGGTGACAAATGGACTAATAATTAAGTGACAAATGGATCAATTATTGTGTGACAAGTGGACTAATAATTAGGAGACATATGGACTGATTAATTAGTGACATATGGAAGCATCTAGAGTGGATTAGTGGCAACATCTTGATTAGGCAAATGTAAGACATGCCTTAGGACAAATGTTGTACTGTAAAGTTGACATCTAGCATGTTGATGGAACAAATTCCAACGACAATGTTTCTACTGTTTCTCTCACCTTTCTCTACGAAATTGCCCCAACTTTCTCCTCTCTAAATTGTCTGAACCCTATCCAAATTGCTGCACCAAAATCAAACTTTTACCTTACACAAACTAGCCAAGAAAACCAGCTGAAATTTACCTTCATCTTACTGTCCAAAATCAACGTGTTTTCATCATAAGTTTATGATGAAGTTTGCTTGCATGGAGACTTGGTTTAATCTGAAGTTTGAGCTAAATTGAAAGCCTAACAATTAAGTGAAAATCTGATCTTTATGATATGTTTGGTATTATGAGAATTATGCCTGAATTGGAATGACATATATGAGATATTGGTGAAGATGTATGCTGGAATATTATGGGCTGGAGAATTTTCATTGAATAGACTTCGGTATTCTGATTATAACTTGAGCTGTAGATTTCTGAATGAGTTGATTCTTAATTTAGATTAAACTAGAGACAAATTTATACAACTTTTCTACATAATCTGAATGTTAATTCTATCTCTAAGCATTTTAAAATCTTGCTAGAAGTAGAGTTAAGAGTTCTGTTATAGTTTTAAAATAGTCTAAAATATTTTGGATATAACTTTCAGTATTCTGAATCAAATTATATGATTTTGGTATTATTAGAAACTAGAAACATAGTGGAAAAATTGTCTAGAATAAAGTGTTACCAAAATACACCATTTTCCTTGTCATAATGATCATGCAAACTTATCCCAAAAGGGGGTATTAGGATGAAAATGCTAAGGTGTGCTGGAATTTGACAACTGGAATGTTTTTACCAAACATGCTTCGGTATTTTGGCTATATTTTGATTAGTAGATTTAAAAATGAAATTATTGTTGATTTAAATTGAACTAAATACATTTGACTACAAATTCTAAGAAGAATTTTAATTTTAATTCTGTTCTTAAGGGTCTTGAAATTGAGTTTGAAAGTAATTGGCTTAGGCAGTAGCACCACCAGGAATGGAAATCAGGTCCTGTTGCTATTGAATAAACTGCTTTTATATAAGCAAAATCAGACAAATATGTCTTCACAAAAGTTATAGCTTATTCTCTTAGCTTTTGATTGGTATAAAGTTTGTAAGTTTTGGATATCGGAATTCAGAGATAGGAGGTGTACAACTTGAATACATGATCATGCATTAGCCAAAATTTCAAATGTACATAGTCTGTGGTATTTTGAGCATAACTCATAGAATAATGAACCAAATTGAAAGATCTTGGTATTATTAGAAACTTAAAACATTTTAGAATAACTTTCAGAAGGAAGGGTTACCTAATTTTGTCATTTACTTTATTAGAATAATTATGTAAAGTTGACCTGAAAGCATATCATAAGAAAATAATCTGAAATGATCAATTAGGTTATGAAATTAGTTTCACACTGTTTTATTATGGTCCAAACCCTAAGTACAAATTATATTAATGAGGGTTTTGCTATCTGAATGATATGGTGACAACATCTCGATAAGATACGTGGAATTGTCATTGAACATGCATTGTGCATATTGTCTATACATTGATGTGCATAAAGAAAGACTTATACATTTGTGCAAATTTGTGATATATGTAAATGTGTTTTATATGATATAGAGGAGCACGTTGGATGTCAGTTGAATATTGCTGGACCATCCAGGCAATAGCATATTGGAGTTTACTGTGAGTAACCTAAGATGGTCTCACCTTATTGTTTTGTACATTATTGAACTGTATTGCTATCTTATTAAACTGTACTGAATTGTGCTGATTGTGTACTGCATTCCAGACAATATTTGTCCGAGGCATTTTGATGCATGAGAATGATATTGGAAGTACTGATTGAATATGAATGCTTCTTCCTAAATGATTTTCTGATTCTTAACTGAAAAGTTGAATGTCGGACCTAGTCCGATGACCATTGCTACTATGACTATTACTGTAACTGATACTATGACTGATATACTGTTATATTACATGCTAGTGAAAGTGATTGAATTTGATGACTAAACTATGGCATGCACTTCATTTTGATGCATGTAAAATTAAGGAGTTGTGACTAGTGTTACTACTGATACTGTTACTGATAAGAGCTTTAAACTCCCACATATGTGGTTCGAGCCTATGGCTCACTGTGATCAATGAGTCACAGACTGACTGACTGAGCCCGATAATTCAGGATACTGTAAAAGCACACAGTCACAACAATATAAAAATGAATACAAGTCTCATATATATCGCATCCGCATATAATTTGAATTCATTGAATGATTTGCACAATTGTGTGAATGTCATTACATGATTGAACTGTTTAACTGAGAAATGATTTATCTGTGATAGTATTTGATACTTGTCAAGTGGCTTTGAACTGTGCAATTACCTATTATAATTGATTTTATTTTATGACATGAGTGAACCATCAAAGATGGTTACTCTGCTGAGTTTGCAAAACTCATTAAAATTGCACCATTGTTTTTCAGGTTCTAGAGTGAGACGACCTAGCTTCTAAGACTTTGTAGAAGCATATTTTGTGCAGTTGTTACAGTCAGATTTGGTTCAAAGGTCGGTCAGCTGGGATTGAGGACATAGTTGTTTCTTTTAAGTTTATAGTATATTGTGTGCACTTAGTTGTTTACGTTCATAGGACAATGTTATAAAAGCATGGATGATTTTGTACTATATGAAACAATGTAAATCATAGTTTGATATAATATGATAACATTTTGGGATTAGAAAATGTGTGATTGATGGTTTAGTGTATGATGCCATGTTATGTATAGTGAAGGTGGGATAGTTAACATGTCATTTCTGACAGGCATGTAACATGTGTCTGATGGACACACATGCATATGTTAGTTGGGAATGGGATATTACAAAAGTGGCTACATGAATAGTATCTGTGAACAGTAACACAAATCCTCAATTTAATGCCTCCCGATCCCTTCCTTTTCCATCCTCTCTTGTAGATCACATCTCCCACATGTTTAGATTGTGAATCTCTATCAATCTGATCTTAAAAGATTATAAGAATCTAAAACAAATCAGATTAAATTTGAAAGTAGATCTGTAGATTTTTCCTTTTATCCTTGTACGTGGCCACGTCTGATCTTGAATTTGCTGCCAACTTGGAATTTCATATTTCTTTTTTTTTGCTTCTTTTTAACTCAATTTCATCTCCCAAGTGTTGGAAATCATTTGGAAACAATTAAGACATAAATCCATCAATTTTGAATAATAATTTCAACATATGAGAGATATTTATATAACAAATAAGTGCAAAATGACAACTTAACACATTTACTCTAAAAGCTTATAGAACAAAATTTACTCCCAGATCAAGGACCTATGTATTCATTGGTTATCCTCTATGAGTGAAAGGTTTTAAATTGTATGATATAGATAAGAAAAAAGTCTTTGTGTCTCGTGATGTTATTTTTCATGAAATAATTTTTCCCTTTCTCAAGTCATAATCAGTTTTGTCTTCTTCTTCTTACTGTTGTACCTTTACTTCCTTTTGATAAAGTTGCATCAGATTTTACTACAAGTCCTGTATCACATGCTTTATCTTGTGAAATGCCAACTATTGACTCTTCAGAATCCTTATCTGTAGCACAAACATCACCACAATCACCTCATGCATTGTCCCCATCTTTACAACCCTTTTTAGTCCTTACCTCACCCGTAGCCTTTCACCATCCTAACTCATTACCTTAACAGATCAGCTTTATGCAGAAGTATTAGACCTAAGACTCTACCAAAATAATTGAATGCATATCACCACACACTTCCCTCTTGTCATTTAGTAACCTATCCCATTGAGCAATACCTTTCCCCTTCTTTACTTTCCTCACCTTACGGAGCTTTCATTACCTCTCTTACTCATATATAAGAACCAACCACCTATTATGAAGCTATTAAACACAACCACTATAAGAAGGCTATGCTTGATGAACTTTAAGCTCTTGACGACAATGGTACTTAGGAGGTAGTTTCTCTTTTACCAGGTCAGCACACAATGGGTTGCAAATGGGTGTTCAAGACCAAGCTCAATGCAGATGGTTGAGTTCAAAGGTTAAAGCTCGACTGGTTGCTAAGGATTACAGTTAGATACTTAGATTTGATTATGAGGATACTTTTATCCCTCTTATCAAGCAAACAACAGTTAGGGTCTTCTTTGCTCTAGTAGCCAAGCTGAATTGGTCTCTCCACTAGTTGGACATAAAAAATGCATTTCTTAATGGGGACTTACATGACGAAGTTTTTATGGACATGCCATTGGGTTATGAGTTGAAAGGGGTCCCTTCATGATGGAACTATTGCTTGTAGACTCAAAAGGTCCTTGCATGGACTCAAGCAAGCTTCTATGCAGTGGAACACCAAGTTTACAGAGGCTTTGATAGAGATTGGTTTTGTCCAATCAAGGTATGACTACTCTTTGTTTACTTATAGGGATAGGGGAGTTTTCGCAACATTTTTAGTGTATATAGATGACATCTTAATAGGGTACTTTCGATGTTGGTGTTCTTTTTATCACCAAGTCACCGGAATAGAGATTCAAACTTAAGAATTTGAGTGTACCACGATACTTCTTAGCAGTTGAGGTTGCCAAATCTTTATAAGGGATATTTTATCATAAAGAAAATGCACCATGGATCTTATTACTGAATTTGGAGTACTTAGATTGAAACCAAGTCTTATTCCTATAGAAATCAATCACAAATTGAGGCAAGAAAAAGAATAAGTTCTTGAGGATGCTATAGTTTATAGGAAATTGGTTGGGAAACTAATTTACTTGACTTTCACTGAACTTGACTTGTGCTATACAGTCTATGTTTTGTCACAATTCATGGATAAACCAGGTAAGAGCCATATGAAGATAGCTTTGAAGGTTTTGAAGTATTTGAAAAGCTCTCCAGGGCAAAGTGTGCTTTTTAGCAAAAAGAAGACATGAGTTTGGAGTGATATGTAGACAGTGACTGGGGAAGTTGCCCAAACACTAGAAGATCAGTTTCTGGGGATTGTGTGGTTGTTGGAAACACTGTGATTAGTTGGAAATCAAATAAACAATCTGTGGTAGCAAGAAGTTCAATAGAGGATGAATATAGAACAATGGCTATGGCTTTGTGTGAGCTACCGTGGGTAAAAAATTTGCTTGAAGACTTTGGTTTTCTAGTAAACAAGAAGATGGATATGTTCTATGATAACAAGTCATTTATACAGCTTTGCAAGAATCTCGTTTTCCATAAAAGAACAAAACATTTTGAGATGGACATTCACTTCATCTGAGAAAAGGTAGTAAAAGGTTCAATTGAAGTTCATCACATCCCAACTTAACCACAGGTGGCAGATTTTTACACCAAAGCTTTCTGTAGAATACAATTTGATTTTTTTAAGTCTAAGATGAGCATCCTTGACATCTATGCTCATCTTGAGGGGGGCTGGGGGTGTTAAATCCTCACTACATATTATATTTTGTAACTTATTTAGTTAGTTAGAATGGTTATTTAGATTAGTTGACTTTCTCTCTCTTACCTGTATATAAGTTGTACATGTAACAACATTTTTGTAACACACCACCACCATAGGACATATGCTCGAAATTCTTGAGAATATCTAAGCACATACCCTATGGGAATGACGTGTTAGAGCAGTCACATTCGCTCACTATGGCATCATACCCATTAGAAGTACTCATAAAACAAAACAACTTATCTCATTTCATTAGCAAAACATGTTTACACTATTGTTTCATTACAAACCATTTATATATTCACATTATAAAAACCATCTGTAATCACACTGTTTTAAACAAAAGATCCTACATAAAATTAAAACTATACAAAGTACTTTATCTAAAATCCTCAGATGACAGCTGACCAAACCTTTGAGCCATATCTGGATCCAAAATGGACAGTTCTAAACTTCAGTTAGCTTGCTCTACTAGCAAGGTCTCCTCCCAATACCTGAAAATCAACATTGCAATTTTGATGAGTTTTGCGAACTCAGTGAGCGAACCATCATCGATGTGCTCACTCAAAACAAAGCACATATACAGCAATGAATAACATTCAACTCGATCAAAGTAACACTTCACTCAGAGCTATAACTCATATTCTACAATTTGTATCATAATAAAAGAAACATTTAAAAATACAATTACTTGTCAAGTCATTCCAGAAGTATATTCTGAATGCAAGAATATCATACAATCCTTTCATAACATATCACTCATTTATCACAATTCTTCATGTCACCATTAAAGTCATAAGCATTTCTCAATATCAACACAATATAGTTCAACATTCATTTGCAATCAATATCATGAACACATTTAAAGATACAAATGCAAAAGCAAATGAGACTCATTCCATTTTAACTTTGTTATGACCGAGTGCCTATTTCACTGTCCCATATCTATTTTGGATATCGAGCTCTTTTCGGTACTATTCCCTATCCGTTGTAGATACCGGGCTTATTAATCGTTGAGCCCGAGGCTCTGATGCGCATAACTAAGCTTAAGGCTCCTTTTTATGTTGGCTACTCCAGTCATAACTCCTTTATGTGAACATGCATCATGTAATGGACTAACATAGTTCACATAATATATCATCAATCACTTTCTGTCAATGAGCACATTCAATTTTCACAATTCATCAGATGTAAGTCCGACACTCATCAGATGTAAGTCCGACACTCGACAATAATATCAAAACACCTAGTCAGTCAAATTCACATATAATGAGCACTTCCAATATAGTCCTGAATAATGGTCTCCTTGGACAATTAATGTCCAGAATTATAGCAATCAGACCAATAACAATTCAACAATCGACAATAATCAAAATAATTTGATCATAGTGAGGAAACATCTAGATTAATTCACTACACATATATCTCATACAAAAACATACATATAATTGAGTTTACAAATCTAGACGGTTTACTCCAGATAGCTTATTGCCTAGACGTCCCGGCAATGTCTAGACGTGCTCAATCTATTTGCTCCCTATAACAGGCAATCACACATTTACTCGTTACTTCTTTGCACCTATCGCAAAAGTACTCACTTATGCACATATGTATGTGTTATGTATGATGTATGTTCAATGACAACTCCACATATTTGATGTTTAACCAGTTCCCAAGGTCGTGGACAATTTCTCACCGACGTGGGATTTATTGGCAGAAACTTTCTACCTTCATTTGGCATTCCCATTTTCCAGTTTTTTTTCCAACTCTATTTTCAGATCAGTTTTGTATGACAATTACGATCTAAAAAATGAGGTATTTAGGCAACACCTTCTTATAAGAAAATGTTCCTATATGTCTTAAGTTTTATACGAAATAAAAATCATTCAATTTGGTTCATGCTTCCATGAATTATGTTCAAAAAACCACAGACTGTGCATATTCGAAATTCTGGCCAGTGCATGATTGAAGAATTAGTGCACTCTAAGTTGTAAAACCCATATCTATCAATTCCGATATCCAAAAATTACAAACCTTATACTAAAAGAAAGATAAGAAAATAAGCTACAACTTTTATGAAGAAATTGTTCGTAAACCGCAAGTGCACGGTTGTCGAAGTGAGTAATAAATCGGTAAGAACCGAGTCGTGTCCACAGGGATTATGA
>JAOSBN010008907.1:0-18617 GCA_027563595.1 Erythroxylum suave | reverse complement strand
TGCAAACTATAAAAATTCAAGTTAAGGAACTGAGTTAAGCACAAAAGTCATGAATTAGGAGTCAACAAGTGCATAATAACTTAAGAAAATAGGGCCAATTTATAGTATAAATTTGGTTCAATCATATGGTAACTTATGCCAGTTTTCCATTTTTCGCAAAACTTCATCATAGTGGCTACTGTGTACAAGTCATTGAGTCGCTTCTCCCCAATTCCTTCCCTACTCTTTCCCTAGAAATTTACAAATAAGGATTCTTCTTTTTGTGTGAATAGATTCTGATATTATTTTTCCAGCAGGATTGTAAGGAAAAAAGAACTGGACCAGTGAAACGCAATAATGCCTCTCTTTATAAATACCAGCTTGAGCAAGATTTTAGTGGTTTGGTATCTCTGCTTAGTTTCTTTTATCTTTGTTCACTTGGGACTATTAAATTGTGTCATCATCTTCTTATCCTGTCAGGTTAAAAAGTTGCAGCGATGGTTGCAAGATGAGATTCAATTGCAGTTAGCTCTAAAAAATGCTATGAAACACTCTGATTCATCTTTCTCCAATTCACTATATCAATTTTTAGATGATGTCAATACCCTTATTTTTTTTAACTTTACCCATATTGTTTTCACTTCCTTTTGCTTATCCTATGTCTTTGTTCTCATCGTCATCTTCTCCATAAAGGTAGCAGGTGTAGGAGCTTTTGGATAGCTTAGCTAGTTTGGAGATTACTGTATCAAAATTTGAACAAGAATCTACTGCGTTGCAATACCAACTTAGCTAAGAGAGAAATGAGCGTTGTCTTGTTGAGTATCATGTAAGAAATCTGCCTTGTCAACTAACATCCGTGTATGATCCATGTCAAACAGCTTTAAAAGATTATGTAATGGATCATATTATACAGCTTAATCTAGTGACAACACTTTACCCCTCATTTGGAAGTGATTTTATGTCCTCCTAAAAATCCATAGTAAGGGGGAATGAAGGATTTGATAGTTTAAAGTTTGTTGCCGCTCACTTTACCTAGCTGTGGAGAAGCGTTAAAGGGGAAGATAACTAATAAGCCTCTATGGAAAAATTGAACTAAAGAGCTCAATAAGCACCATGTTGGGAGATTGTACCCTAATCGGCTTTAAGAGGAAATGGTCCTGTGCATGAGAAACATTTTCAACTTCCTATAAGCTTCTTCTAGACTTTGTTCTTCAAAATGGGTGGCTTCTCTATCTTTACCTAAGGGCCTCTATTCTTTATTAGCATCCATGTCTGACTCACTTGCCTCAAATAATGTATCAAGGAGTTTTTCAGTAGATGTTGACAATTGTTGTGAAGTCTCTGGAAGATATGGTAGGTCTGATGATAGAGGTCTTTTTGTGGACATAGGAGGCCACACTGGCAAACCTCTATTAGTTTATATTAGGCATAACAAATATTGAGTCCTACTCTAAAATATTCCTAGCTATAACTGAAATGGGCAGGGGTAGCAAATATGGGGAAATAATCAACCTTGAGCAAGTATCAGGTTGATATGGAAGGGAGAAAGGAAAGAATAGGCATTTGGTATTTTCTCGATTGCATTGACTTTGGCTAGAGAAGGGTTTCCCTTCAGATCCTGTAATCCTTTCCATCTTAAATACAATTCCTAGTGGTTATCATAGCTCTTTACTCTACCAACATTGGTGCGGTAAGCCAATGACGAATACACGCATGGATGGGAGAATCGATATAGTGGAGAGGAGCTTGGAGTTGATGGAGCAATGGATGGGTGATATAGGATCCGAGCTTATTGAGAACCAAGCTAAACTTTTGGAGACCAAAACCTAGTTACTGGAGATTAATTGATGCTAGTAGCGGTGTTAAAAGGCAAAATGACGAAGGAAATAGAGGGCCACTTTGTGATGTCTAACGGGAAAAGCACCGAGGTTCCTTCTCTTCTCATTCAGTTCTGAAGATGATCTCCTTGGAGGACATGCAAATTTATGCTAAGAGGATTGAGCTACCTAATTTTAATGGGAATGATCCTCTAAGCTGAGTCCGCCGAGCAGAGCAGTATTTTCAGCTCCAACAAACACTGACCATCAGAAAGTTACATTAGCTATAGTGTGTATGGAGGGTCATGCGTTGCACTAGAGGGTTCGGTTACAAGAACTATAGAATTTGCTCAGTTGGGATGAAGTCAAATAGGAACTACCGACACGATTTGATAGAGCTCTTATTGCGAATTCGTATGAAGTTCTTGCCGTTGTCCATCAACAGGGGTCCGTCAAATCTTATATTCGTGAATTTGTGGAGAAATTGGCTCAAGAGCGAGGATGACCTGAAGCATCCTTAATTGGGCAGTTTCTCAACGGGCTCAAAGAGGAAATTTGAGTGAACATCCATTCCCATAAGGTGATTGATCTGTACCGCATAATGAATCTAGCAAAGGAAGTGAAGTATGCCTTGGAGGTACACGTCAAGAAGAAGACGATTTTCCTTGATACTCGGCGTTCCAGATTTGGATTGGAAAATTGGGTTGGGTTTCATGTTGGCTCCAATGTTTTGGGGCCTTTATTGATGGGCGTTAGTGGTCACATAACCTAACTGCCACACTTGCTCACCTACCCAGGCCTTACAACCGATAAGCCTCCTCAGGGAGATATGGTGAACTGGTAGCATGGCATACGTCGTCACTCACAAAAGGAGTACTAGGAGCTTTGACAGATGAGTTTGTGTTTTCGATGTAAGGAACCGTACACTCCCTTACATTAGTGTCAAAATAAATCCTTTCATGCCATTGTTTTAGGCAAAGATGAGGAGCTTGATTAGGATTTGGGTGGCACTTCCCCTCTAGGAGCCTCTTCAGGTGATGATCCAGCCTTTTTCACTTCTCAATTTGCTTAGCTAGAACTTCCCTACTTCGCTATAGGTTGTACAACTCCAGGTCACACCATGAAGCTACTTGGGAAAATTGGGGATTTGCAGGTGGTTGATGTGGTCGACAGTGGTGCTAGCCACTGTTTCTTGGCAAAGCATATTGCCTTGCAAGCTAACCTTCTTATCGAAACAATCACTCAAATTGGGGTCTGCCTTGAGGACGGGCATAAGAAGGAGACATCGGGGTTTTGCAGAGGAGTATCGATTGAATTGGGCCCTGTTACTATTAAGTCAAAAAGAC
Organism: Erythroxylum suave; assembly: GCA_027563595.1. Taxonomy (NCBI): domain Eukaryota; kingdom Viridiplantae; phylum Streptophyta; class Magnoliopsida; order Malpighiales; family Erythroxylaceae; genus Erythroxylum; species Erythroxylum suave. The sequence goes on along the minus strand of JAOSBN010008907.1, from coordinate 15,475 downwards.
TTCACTTCTTCTATTGATTTGATGAAAGTCAAATACTAATAATAACAGAAGTGTGCGAAATGTTTTGATAAATTTGTTAAGGGCAAAGATAAATGTATGTGGCACAAATCATCAAATCTAGACGATACTTAAGTAAAAGCTGAATAAGATAAAGAATCTAAAATGGGTCAGATGAAGTGATTAAGTCTAAGACACCAAACGAAGCATACAAGACGATGTAATTGAAGAATGTACGAGAACGTCAGTTAGTTAGAGTTAGTTACAAGACTCAACTAATAACAAACTTTAGAAGATTCTATAAACATATTTCTCAAGAAAAACATTAGAGATTTAGATTATAAATATCAGTTGTAGTCGAAAAAATAATACATACAACAAAAAGGGAGAGAACTTTGAATGTACAAAAAATACTTAGAAAAATTTTGTGCTCAAGTGCTTATGTTGTGAAAAATATTCTAAAAGAAAAGAAAGAAAGAAAGAGAGCAAAACATCTATAACGTAAGTGTGAAAGCTCGAAACAATATCTTTTCGAGTGAAAGGAAGGCCAGAGCCTGAAGAGGCTAAGAAAGCAGATAAAGAATACTTTGTGAAAGAGACCTAAAGAGGCTCTGCAAGTGTAGAAATAATACTTGTAACGTTGAAGGAGATAGTGAAATCTCAGAAAAATCTCACAAAAACTCTGAGGACTAGACGTAGCCTAAGGTTAAGGGTGACCTAGTATAAATCACGGTGTCATATTCTCCCTTATCTCTTTAATTTTCTTGTTGTTAGAAGAATAGATATTCATAATAGTAGTGTACTTCATAATATGAATTTTGTTCCTAATAGAAAGAAAAAGAAACAATATTCTTACTATTATTCAAAGAAAAATTATAAGACTAACCCGAAAGGACCTAAGAAAATATGGGTAACTAAGAACGATATAATATATGCTGTAGATCTCCTTACTTAGAAGATGTAATCACGACCAATGGGACTTAGATGGTGGCTGCTCGCGACATATAATGGGCAGAAGGTCTATGTTCTAGACCTTCAACATAAATAAGGTGGATTAGTAGCTTTTGGAGACAACCAGCAAGCCAAAATAGTTAGGATTGGAAAAATTGGTAAAGATTCCTTTTCATCTATTAATAATGCTCTACTAGTTGATGGCTTAAAGCATAATCTAATAACTCAATTATGTGATTCTGGTTATGAAGTATCCTTTAATCAAAATTCTTGTATAGTCAAAAACAAGGACGGTTCCATATTCTCTTCTACCAAGAGACGAAATAACCTTTATAAAATTAACTTAGATGATTTGAAAAGTCAAAATATTTCATGCCTTATATCAAAAGATGATGAAAAACTGATTTGGCACAAAAAGCTAGGTCATGTTAGCTTTAAACATATTTCCAAGTTAGTTAGACATGATTTGGTAAGAGGCTTACCAAAGATAAGTTTTAACAAAGATTTCTTTTGTGAGAGTTGTCAAAAAGGAAAACAAGTTAAAACATCTTTTTCATCTAAGAATATTGTAACTTCATCTAGACCTCTAGAGTTGTTGCATATAGATTTGTTTGGTCCAATCAGAGAAGTAAGTCTTGGTGGAAAGAAGTATGGTCTACTAATTGTTGATGATTTTACTAGATTTTGTTGGATATTGTTTTCACCACATAAAGATGAATCTCTTAAATGCTTTAAAATTATATCCTAAAAGTTACAAAATGAAAAAGGAATTTATATTGCTGGAATTAGGAATGATCATGGTGGAGAATTTGAAAATGAAAAATTCAAAATGTTTTTGTGAAAAGAATGGAATTTTTCATAATTTCTTTACTCCTAGAACTCCTCAACAAAATAGAGTTATAGAGAGAGAGAACAGGATGATTTAGGAAATGGCAAGGACTATGCTATGTGAAATGAATCTTCCTAAGTACTTCTAGGAACAAGTTGTAAATATAGCTTTTTATATTCAAAATAGAGTATTTTTGTGACCTATTTTAAATAAAACTCCATATGAATTATAGAAAGGAAGAAAGCCAAATATTTCTTACTTTCATCCTTTTGTTTACAAATGCACTATTTTGAATACAAAAAGAAAATTTAGATAAATTTGATTCTAAGATGAATTTAGGAATTTTTCTGGATTATTCAATTACTTCTAAAGCTTATAAAGTTTATAATCTTGTTTCTAAATCTGTTGAAGAGTCCATGCAAGTAAAATTTGACTATGATTCTCATCTAGATAAAAGAGAAGATTCTGATTATGAAACTCTATCTGCTCCCTTAGTTAATAACCTAGACGATTCACCACTAGATGATCCATTTGATAAAGTAGAAGATAATTATGAAAATATTAGCTTAAGAAAAGACTAGAAATATAAATCTTCTCACCCAGAAAATTTGATTATAGGAGAAACATCAGGAGTGAGAACTAGATCTAAGTTTAGAAGAGAGGCCAATGTAGCATTTGTTTTTGAATTAGAACCTAAGAAAATTGATGAAGCTCTTCAAGATCAAGCTTGGATTTTAGCTATGCAAGAGGAGTTTAATCAATTTACAAGGAATAAAGTTTGGTCTCTAGTCCCTAAATCATCCAATAAATCTATTATAGGAACTAGATGGGTATTCAAAAATAAACTAGAAAAATTAGGAAAAGTAAACCGTAACAAAGCTAGATTAGTAGCTCAATAATAAACAAGAAGGAATTGACTATAATGAAACATGTGCTACTGTAGCTATACTAGAAGCTATTAGGATCTTGCCTGCATATGCTGCTCATTATAATATAAAACTATTTCAAATGGATGTGAAAAGTGCTTTTTTGAATGGTTTTATAGATGAAGAAGTTTATGTAAAACAACCCCCAGGTTTTAAAGACTTTGATATACCAGATTATATGTATAAACTTCATAAAGTTTTGTATGGATTAAAGCAAGCAACTCGTGCTTAGTATGATCATGTGAGTTCGTTTTTTATTAAAAATGACTCTATTATAGGTCAAGTAGATAAAACATTATTTAGAAAAAATATTTAAAATGATTTTATCATTGTACAGATATACGTAAACGATATCATCTTTGGTGTAACTTCTAAAAAATTATGTTCAATTTTTGAAAAAATTATGAAAAGTGAATTTGAAATGAGTATAATAGGTGAATTAAAGTTCTTTCTTGGATTACAAATTAAACAAACTAAAGAAAAGTTTTTTATTCATCAACAAAAGTATATCAAAGAACTTTTAGTCAAATATAAAATGGAAAATGATAAACCAATGTCAACTCCTATGCATCCTGCAATCGTCTTAACTAAGGATGAAGTTGGTAAGAAGATTGATCAAACTCTTTTCAAAGGAATTATTGGTTCTTTGCTTTATCTAACTACAAACAGACATGATATTATATTTAGTGTTTGTTTGTGTGGAAGATTTCAGGCAGATCCTAGAGAATCTCATTATATTGCTGTTAAAAGAATATTGAGATACTTGGCAGGTTCTCCTGATCTTTGCTTAATGTATGAGAAAGGTAAAGATTTTAGGTTAATTGGCTACTTTGATGCTGATTATGCTAGAGATAGGATTGATAGAAAGAATACAAGTGGAGGTTTTCCCTTTCTTGGTCATAATCTAATTTCTTGGTCAAGCAAGAGGCAAAGTTCAATCGCTCTATCTACTGTAGAAGTTAAATACACATCAGCTACAAGATGTTGTTCACAAATATTATGGATAAATTATCAGTTAGAGGATTATTCTATCCAAGAAGATCAGATTCCAATCTTATATGACAACACAAGTGTTATTAATCTCTAAAAGAATCCAATAAAACATTCAAGGGCAAAGCATATTGAAGTTAGACATCAATTTATAGGAGACTATGTACAAAGAGGGATCATCAACAATAAGCAGATATCTTCACCAAACACCTAAGTGAAGATAGATTCAAGGAAATCAGACGAAAACTGAATATGGTAATGTTAAATGACCATTCATCTAAGACTCCATGATCTAGACGATTCGTCCTGAAGAAACTGCAAAGTCGTAAGTTTTCAGATTAAATAATAACGGTAACTTTCACTTAATAGTTTCAATCTCATGATTACCAGTGGATTAGTTAAAAAAATTACAAATGGTAAATTTTCAAGAGTGTATATAAAAAGAAATCATCTCAAAATCTGCAACACCTTACAGGCTATAATTTTCTTGAAAAACTTCGAAATCGACTTGTTCAAATTGCTCTCAACAAAGACGATCTAACCCTCTGTTCTAAACATCAAATCCTTCTCGTTTCATTTCATATCTTTCTCTCAATTATTTCTATATACTAACCTCGCTTCTTTAAGTGAAATACATTTATGTGTTTAGTGTTTATCTTTTACAAATTAAAAATGTCGAAATCTCTTAACTATGGAAGACTCGTCAATTTCACTTCCCTGAAGAATAATCGCATGAATATCGAACCTGAGATTGAAGCAATTGGATGGAAGAAATTCTTCAATATATGAGAGACGGTGTATCTGAATGAAATATATGAGTTCTGGAAGAATGCGAAAGTGGTAGATAACACCTTGGTATCGATGGTAGATGGGTTATCGGTAATAATCACACAAGACTTTATTGTGAAGGCTATTGGGTGTCCAAATGAAGGAGTAGAATTGTTCGACAATACAAATTGGATCGCTCAAAGTCATATAAATGAAGCCAACATCAATCGACAACTATATGGATCCAGTAATCCAGGAGTCAAGAAGTCTTCAACCCTCATTCCAAACGCTAGGGTTCTTCACTCACTTCTTCTCCATTGTATCCTACCAAGAGTGGGATCAAAGGACATAGTGACAATGAATGATGAACATTGTCTATTTCATCTACTCACTCACCAACCTGTTAATCTTCCGTTCTTGATTCAAAAGTACATGATAAAGGTTAGGGAGGATTATCATCTGAAGAGTGGTTCTTTACATTACGGTATGCTGTTAACAAGATTCTTCAAAGAATCTGGAATCCTATTTGATAAAGGAAACATAGTAAAGATGAATGTTAAGAGTGTTATCAATGCCTCTAATATTCACAAAATGGGGATCAAGACTAAAGCCGAAGCGGATGTAGATTTTACACCAAAAGCACAGTCTAAGGGGGAGCTTTCAGTAAGATGAAGTAGGAAAGAACATGTTCTGTCTAAAATATAAGCAAAACCTCAATCGTCTGAAAGAATATCAGTAGAGGTAAAGGTTGAGCAATCATCTAATGGGCCTATACAAGCTAAGATGTTTCCAAAAAGGAAGGTAAGCAAGGCTCAAAAACTAACTCACCAAGTGTCTTTAAAGAGGAAGTTGAGACGCTCCAATCAGAAAGGCCCGAGAAGACAAAAAAGTCACCAAGGTTAATGAACTTACAAAAACAAGAATAAAAGAAGTAGAAAGTTCTGATTCTTGGTAGAGATTCTGAGAGTAAAAAGGAGCAAGAGCAATAATAGCAGCCTACCAAACCAATTGTCTTTATCCCTCAGACTCAATTAGAAAAATCGTCTGGAGAGATAGAGATAAAAAGGAAGTTAGTACTTGAGAAGAAGAAGCCTCAACAACAACTCTCTTCCAAATCAGAAGAAGAACAAAAGAAGATGAAGCCTAAGGTTTTATCATCTGATGTTCCACAAAAGACACTGACTGGTAAAAAGCAGCGAGTAACTTACAATCGTCCTCAACCGATAAAGATAGAAGATTTGAAGATGAAGGTCATGGAAGAATCAACACCTAATCATAACAGAGGTTCAATTATCATCAGAGAACCTTCTAAATAGAAAGTTAAGGTTCAAGTTGAACCTATAGCAGTAAATGATCAAACGATACATCTTCTAAGCCCTAAAGATCGAAGACTATATAGTATTCTGCGAGATGAAAAGACAGAACCATATCCAATAAAGATTATAAAACATCCTTACACAATCTATCCAGTGACAAACAAAACGACAATCAAGATTGTACTAGATGTACATCCTAGACGTCCATCACCAAAAGTCAGTAAAGAAACAGGAAAGAAGAAGAAGTTTCCTAAAAAACGAGAAGACGATCTCACAGAAGAAGAAATTCAAGTGGCAATGAAGAACATAGACGATGTATATCATGCAGCTTAACCTATAGGCATTATGTATCACATCACATATCAAGGGAATCGGGAAGTAATTTTGGAGCATCTACCAAAGACTAAAGCTTCAAGGTAGTTGGCATAATATCAAAAGGAAGGTACAAAAGTAGCACAATTGAAGGTATCAATTTTAACTTAGAAACCTTTGCGCATTTGCTCATTCATTTCAACCCCTTAGGTTTCATTGCTTCAGTTAAAACTATTTTACACCTTCTAGGGCAACCAATTTACAAATTACCCAAACTTGATGATCTTGATATCCCTGACGGAAAGCAACCTTTCATATTACCCTCAATCAAAATTATAGAATTAGATGATTCACCTAGAAAACCATCTATCATTGATTATATTCGTCCACTTAGTAAAAAGCTAAAAGACCCTACCGTTAATTTGGAGCTCTTGAAGAATTTCATCAAATGGAGTGAAGCTAGTCACAAGCAAACAGAAGTTCAGGAAGCCTTAGCTAAACATATTGAGAAACTTGATACTAAGGTTGATGAAATAGGTGATGCAATGGGTGATCTTCATGAGGAAATAACACTTCTATGTGTTTATTTAGAAGAAGACCTCAAGACGATCTGCACTAATATTTAACAAATGTGTTCTAAAATTTTAAAGCATCTAAAATGAATGATCTTTTTGATTAATGACAAATAGGGGGAGAACAAGAGAATAGTAGAAAGGATATTGTATATCTTGTTTTATTCATCTGAATATCTTTATTCACCTTAATATTATTTTTATCTTTTAATATTATGATTATTCGTTAACATCAAAAAGGGGGAGATTATTAAGTCAAAAAGACTTCACGTCTTCTATTAATTTTGATGAAAGTCAAATAATAATAATAATAATAAAAGTGTGTGAACTATTTTGATAAATTTGTTAAATGTGAAGATAAATGTAAGTGGTATAAATTATCAAATCTAGACGATACTTAAGTAAAATCTGAATAAGATGAAGCGTTTAAGATGGGTCAGACGAAGTGATTAAGTCTAAGACAACAGTCAAAGCATACAAGACGATGTAATTGAAGAATGTACGAGAACGACAGTTAGTTGGAGTTGGTTACAGGACTCAACTAATAACAGACTTTAGAAGATTCTACAAACAGATTTCTCAAGAAGACTGTTGGAGATTTAGATTATAAATATCAGTTACAGTCGAAAAAAATAATACACATAACAAAAAGGGAGAGAACTTTGAATGTATAAAAAATACTTAAAGAAATTCTGTGCTCAAGTGCTTATGTTGTGAAAAATATTCTAAAAGAAAAGAAAGAAAGAGAGAGAGAGAGAAAACATCTATGACATGAGTGTGAAAGCTCAAAACAATATCTTTTCGAGTGAAAGGAAGGCTAGAGCCTAAAGAGGCTAATAAAGCAAATAAAGAATATTTTGTGAAAGAGACCTGAAGAGGCTTTACAAGTGTAGAAATAATACTTGTAACGTTGAAATAGATAGTGAAATCTCATAAAAACTCTAAGGACTGGACATAGCCCAAGGTTAAAGGTGAATCAGTATAAATCGTGATGTCATATTCTCTAACCTTTATCTCTTTAATTTTCTTGATATTAATTTTCATTTTAACATTACTCATTAAATTAAGTTCTTTGTTTTGTAATCGTCTGAATTTGTCAAGAAAATCAAGAAGATTTTAAAGATTAATATCTTAGACTATTTAACACAATTCACCCCCCTTCTTGTTTATTTTCCATAATATACGTGATTTCTATCTTAACAAATGATTTACTTCAGCTACCATTCAGGTTGATTGTTTTCTTTTTCCGTTGGGTGGAGTTGACTTGATCTTGGCAGTTACTGGGCTAGAAACTTTGGGAGTCGTTAAAGCTGATTGGGAACTTATGTCGATGGAATCCTCCTACCGGGGCTCTACGATTCGCTTACTGGGGGATCCTACTCTAGTTAATTATCCTATCTTCGAGCAAGCCCTTGATAAATTCTAAGAGGTAGTCTTTGAGGCTATCCTATAGGAAGTGACTTCTATCAACCCTACCAACCGAAGTACTGGAATTTCTGCAAATCAGCAAGACTAGTTGCAGCAATTGTGTCGACATTATGAACCCCTTTTCGATGAGCCTACTAACCTTCCTCCTCAACGTTTCATGGATCATTGCATTCCACTCTACTTTGGCATCTTGGCAGTCAATATGCATTCCTGTCGCTACAGGCATCTGCAAAAGGACAAGATTGAACGACAGGTGGCCGATATGTTTGCTACTAATGTGATACAACCGAGTACCAATCCTTTTTCTAATCCTGTTCTGCTAGTAAAGAAGAAAGACAATAGTTGGCGCTTCTGCATGGACTATAGGGAATTAAAAAGAGTGATAATTGTTGATCGATATCCTATTTTGGTCATACAAGAATTGCTTGATGAATTGAAGGGGGCAAGACTTTACTCTAAAGTGGACCTTCGATCTGGGTACCAACAGATACAAGTGCGGGCAGATGATGTTCCTAAGACTGCTTTTTGGACACACTCTAGGCATTACGAGTTCCCCGTGATGCCTTTTGACCTCACCAATGCTCCTGCCACGTTCCAAGTCAGTATGAATGACTTGTTCAGATCCTACTTCCGACAGTATGTCTTGGTTTCTTTTTATGACATTTTAATTTACAGTGTCTTATGGAGTGAACACTTGTGACATTAGCGAATTGTATTGGATACTTTGCTACAACATCGGTTTATGGCTAACTGAAAGAAAAATCACTTTGGGCAAACTTCCATTTAGTATTTGGGCCACGTCATATCCTTTAGGGAGTTGCTTTGGACCCAGCAAAGATTGTTAGCATTCTCCAATAGACAATTCCGAAGTTTATTAAGGGTATTTGAGGATTTTATAGGCTCACAAATTACTTCCATCATTTTATCAAAGATTACGGGCACATTGCTTAGCCTTTGACCACCTTGCTCAAGAAAGACACAGCTGCCAAATTTCTGTAGACACCTGATGCGCAGACAGCCTTTAAGGCTCTTCAACGAGCTATTATGTTGGCAGCCATCTTAGCTATGCCTGACTTCACACAGCCCTTTATGCTTTAGAGTGATGCTTTGGGTGGTGGTATTTGTGACGTATTGATGGAAGGGGGTAGACCGATTGCTTACTACAGCAAAAACTTGGCCCCATGCAATCTCACCAAACCTGTTTACGAAAAGGAGCTGATGGCTCTTGTTATGGCCATTCGCCATTGGCGTCCATACTTGGTGGGGCACAAATTTACAGTCCTAACAGATCATCGAAACCTACAACACCTCCTTCAGCAGTAAGTCATCACACTAGCTCAATAAAATTGGATTGCCAAATTGCTCGGGAATGATTTTGATATAGAGTACAAACCCAAACCCTTTAATTGTTCAGTTGATTCCTTATTGTGGCAGTATGAGGAGCTAGAATACTTAGCCATCTCTATTCCTTAGTGGGTGCAATAGGCAGAATTAGACCATGAAGTATGAGCAAGGAAGTATCTGAGTAGATGCTTCCTTGCAAAGCTTGTGAGAAGCTATTGAGAAGGACCCTACTAAGTATCTGAAATACTCTGTGGTGCAGGGTAGAAATTTTCCCCAAGGAAAGTTAGTCATTCCTCCCACTTTTTTTTTGATTCCTCGGTTGTTGGAGGATTTTCATTCTAATCCTGAAAGGGGACATTTTAGGGTCTATCGCACCTATTAGAGAATTGCTGCAAGTGTGCACTAAACTATCATGATGCGCCACATCCAGAAATATGTTTCTGAACGCTTAGTGTGCCAACATAACAAATACAAGACACTTTTTCCTGCTGGTCTTCTTCAGCCATTACCTATTCTGACTAGGTCTAGGAGGATATTTCCCTGGACTTTATTACTGGCCTTCCACGATCACACGACATGGATAACATCTTTGTTGTTGTTGATCGAGTTAGTAAATACTTCCATTTCATCAGACTGTGTCATCTTTAGACTGCAAAATCTATGGCTGATTTTTTGTCAAAGAGGTTGTGCATATCCATAGGGTTCTTTTGTGAGTGATTGAGACCCTATCTTCCTTAACTGTTTTTGGCATGAATTGTTCAAGAGTTGGGGTACTAAGTTGAGCGTGAGTATGCATATCATCCTCAAATGAATCACTAGAAAGAAGTAGTGAACCGGTGCCTCAAAACTTATTTGCATTGCTTCTGCTTAGAGCAGCCTAAAGCTTAGGGTAAGTGGCTAAATTGGGTAGAATATTGGTATAATACCAATTTCCATAGTGCTGCAAATACTACCCCCTTTGAGGTGGTGTATAGATGCCTACCTTTTACTTTGCATCAGTTCCTCCCTGGAGAGTTTTGGGTGGTAGCAGTGGCTACTGAACATCAGGATCGTTTGGAGATTCTTCGTCAACTTCATTACAACCTTTGTTATGCACAAGATCGAATGACGATAGTAGCAAATAAGCACCGTCGACAGGTAGAATTCGAGGTTAGGGATTAGGTGCTTTTAAAGATCTTCCCCATCACCAAGGAAAGATCTCTAAGGTTGTCTATAGCAAGTTATAGTCTAAGTATTTTGTTCCTTACCCTATTATGCAGAAATTGAGTAAGGGAGCCTATCGTTTGGACCTTCCTCTAGAATCACGGGTTCACCTGGTGTTTCACATCTCTCAATTTAAAAAATTTGTAGGCAATCATCCCACTTCTAAAGCTTTGCTTAGGGACTTGATCACTGTGGAGGATATTTTTCTTCCTAAAAAGATTCTTTCAGCTCAGCATTTGGGTGATTCGACGACTCCTTGCCATCAATTACTATTGTACTGGCAAGGCAAATCTCTTGATAAGGCCACTTGGCTATCTTTCGTTGACTTTCGAGGTCAATTTCTATAATCAGACATTGTGGACAAGGTCTGTTTGAAGAGGGGGAGTACTAATAGAGGTCTTTCTGTGGACAAGGGAGGCCATGCTAGCAAACCTCTGTTAGTTTACACTAGGCGTAACAAACATTGAGTCCTACTCTAGAATATTCCTAGCTATAATTGAATTGGGCAAGGGTAGCAAATACGGGGCAATAACCAACCTTGAGCAAGTATCATGTTGATATAGGAAGGAGAATGGAAAAAATAGGCATTTGGTATTTTCTTGATTGTATCGGCTTTAGCTGGAGAAGGGTTTCCCTTCAGATCCTGTAATCCTTTCTATCTTAAATATAATTCCTAATGGCATCCTAGCTCTTTACTCTACTAACATTTGACCATATGAAGTTCCTAGAAAATTAGACTGGATAGAGGTATTTACAGTATAGCAGTTCAGGTCTCATGGTTGTCCGTAGCAAAGAAACCAATCCGAAAGTTTAGGTTTGCTTCTTAGCTGTGTTTTTGCAATCAACGATTAATAACGCTGCCTTTCCCAACCCTACCCAGTAAGTTTGGTGCACTTTAATTTTCATTACGTTCCTTCTCCAAGTGAATATACATAATCACATGTCAGAAGCCTCTTTGCAGGTAATTAGTTGATAAATGGCAATTTGGATTTTTAAAATGTAACAATTGATATACACAAACTTTCCAGTTTTCAAAATTCCACTACTTGGATCATTTAGAAGCTTGTAGTCCAAATTATTTTACTTTGTCATTTGTGCCATATAGGTTACTTATTGAGCAGTTGGCTCAAGTTAATCCTTCTTACTTGAGTTGCTGTGAGAAGCTGGCATTTTGGATCAATGTATATAATGCTCTGATTATGCATGTAAGCCATTTTCTACTCTCTGTAATCCTTTTAAAATGCCTGTCAGTCTTATCTTATATCTATATAAATGGCCTTTTCCATAGTTTTGTCATCCAATTTTCCATTTCAGAACATAGATGCATGTATTCACTCACTTGAGCAATTGAGAGTCGTAATTCTTCTAATGGATAAGCATGATATACTTTACCACTTGTCCTACTTTCTCATTTTCTGTTCTCATTGCTTGAGCTTCCTTGTATTTGTTTCCTCAGGCATTTTTGGCATATGGTGTTCCAAGAAGTGACATGAAACTATTTTACTTAATGTAAAAGATTTAATTTATTGGATATGTTCTCCTGTTCCCTTCTCTATAGTTGTCTTAAAATTGATGGGAACATAATGACACTTTTTTACAGGCTACATACAATGTTGCAGGACTCTCATTTAGTGCTACTGACATTTAAGTACATACTTTTGAAGACGAAACCGCCAATCTATCAGCCACAACTTGAATGGACTAGAAACTTTCAGGATTTAGTACACTCTGTGATTACTTTTCAAGCCCAAATAGGAACAACGCTAAGGATATACTTATTTGGAGAACCCATACTAAATGTATATTCATTAATAAATCCTACTATACTTGCCTTCAAGGGGATAATCCAAGCATCCTCTGCTCTTATGGTAGCAAAGCTTTAGCCCTAAGGCTTCCATGTTTGTATGGCTCGTAATTAAAAATTGTCTAAGAACTAAGGATCAATGGCATGGAATGTACGACCTTCTATGTGACTTATGTAAGCTAACCCTTGAAGATCGTAACCATCTATTTTCTAGTTGTGTCTACTCTACCATAGTATGGTCCCAAATACTTCAGAGATACTTCAAAAATTCACCTTATTTATCCCTTATTACAACTAGAATACTACACTCCTCTGGCTCATCCGTATGTCCAGTCAATGGTCGAATGATAGATAGCTCATATCAACATATGGTATGAGAGGAATCGATATATCTATCGAAATGAGCAAACTAGCATATACCACCATGCAGATATTATTTTCAATGAGACGCAAAGTCTTATCACACTACAAGAAAATCATAAATTAATGGCAGAAATTTACCGACGGAATCTAAATCATAGCTAATTACCAATGGAATACCACAGAGTGTCAGTAAATATGTCGTGAAAGTTTCCATTTTGAGACAGACACAACTATCGTCGATAAGGTCGAGGGAAAGCTATAACGCCCCCTTATTGAAGGGCAAATGCTGGGACACCCGGGGGGTCATTCTGGCACATATCCTACGATAAAGGCACACTAGATTCGATCACTACATAAACTTCACACGCCATCACATCATTATTCATTATAAAGCATCATATAGAAACCATAATATTTTAAGACCCAACATTTTCATCATTTCATTACACAAAAATCGAAAGTCTACAATGTATCTTTCAATAATTTCCATATGTACATCACCAAACCTAATACAATAGTACTACATGAATGAGGGAATTTTACAAATCTGTCTAATCCGTCCAAAAGTTCCAGCTGACCGACCTTTGAGCCATAACTCCTCTTGCCAAAATCACGTAGAGTCTCTCACTCGATAAAGTCGTTTCTTGGTCCTGAAAGACAACATTCCAATTTTGGTAAGTTTTGCGAACTCAGTGAGGTAACCATCATCGATGGTTCACTCAATTCATGCAACACATCATTTTACATAACATATAATCACATTTGCACTTAAGCAAGGGCAATTTATGCATTTCATTCAATCAAACATACATAACCAAATGCATATGAAATTCTTGTGAGACTCTTTTCCAATTGTTATGTTGTTGTGACCGAGTGCCTGAACTGTCCCGTATCCATTTTGGATACCGGGCTCATTAATAGCTGTACCTTATTTGATGAGGATACAAAGCTCATTATACGTTGAGCTTGAGGCTCTGAAACACTTATGAACTCGAGGCTCATTTTCACTCGTTGAGCTTTAAGCTCTAATCGTTAGCGACTCTAGTCACAACTTCCATTATATGATTTTGCATTCATGCATGGAATGCATGTAATCCAAGCAATCACATTATAAAGCACATAGGTCTTCACATTCACATACAAGTAACACTTCAATATCACAATTCCCACTCTCTTTTATCTAGAATCCACAATCAAACACATTCATTTATCATTCACAGCATAAATTAAGGAAACAATAATTGAGAGAAACCATTTAGGTTACTCACAAGTTTCTCCCAAAGCTAATGTCTAGAAGTGCCGGTAACATCTGGAAGTCGACGTTCCAATTGTTCCTCTATAACTAATAACATACACACATATATCACAATCTGCACAATTTTACGTGTTCATTAATGCCCATATATAAAATGAATTATGTACAATGCATGTTCATGACAATCCCCAGGTATCCTTCCATCTAGGTTATCACCATCACAGTCAATTATTGAACCTCACTTAACTAGCATTGTTCGTAGGGTTTATACCTCAACAACTCATTTGAATCCAATTACAAAACTTAATAAGTCGTTCAGATTTCTGTCCAACTCTGACTTTCGAGTCTACTATTCACGTTAAATCAAAAAGTGCAATTGATATAATTTATAAGCAGAAGGTAGACAAAGCAGAAGCAGACAAATTTTCAAGACACAAACGCAACGCTAAAAGACAGACGATAGAAGTCAAAGACAGACGATAGAAGTCAAAGCAGACATTAAATCAAAAAGTGCAATTGATATAATTTGGTCTTATAAGTAGAAGGTAGACAAAGCAGAAGCAGAAGAATTTTCAAGACACAGACGCAACGCCAAAAGACAGACAATAGAAGTCAAAGCAGACGATAAAAGTCAAAACAGACGAAGAACAAATGAAAAGGTAGACGAAGTGAAGAAAGCCAGATAATAAAACATAGACGGTAAAACATAGATGATATGTCTATGTTCCTGGACATCTCTAAGTCTTCCTCAACTCTCATATAGACACCTAAGTATTCATACATGCTCAGTGAAGAAATAGAGCATATCACTTTACCATATCTAACTCTCTACATTCATCTTATACATCATATTATTTCTATTTCAACTCTAAGAACCATTTTCGCGACACCTGATCATTAATAATCCATCAAAACCCAAATAACATTATATCCTTAAATTTTCATCCCCTTAGCATAGTGCCCAAAAATATAATTATATAAAACTGCCATGTTGATGCAGATGACAATAACTCATAAAATTTATTTCATAATTCTCCAATTCTAGAGAATTTATTCACTACCTTCTTGTTGAAAAACTCCAAGATCTTCAACTATCCACAAAGCCTTAATTGCATGCAAAAAAAATCACATACTCCTCTGTGAACACTAACCAACTTCTAGTTTTTCTTAAGGTAGAAGAAACACTCTAGGAGTAAAGGAAATGGTAAGGGATATGAAGAATCAGAGCTTTCTCACAGAAGGAGTTTGATGGAAAACTCTGTGCATGGGAAGAAATTTTTAGAGGAAATGATAACAACGGAAGAACTTAAGAAGAATACCAACCCCTTTTTAACCCTTGGATTACTCAAACTTCTGACACATCATAAAAGCAACTTTACACTTGTCACTTTCCTAAGGTCTAAGTTCTGACTTAGTT
>JAOSBN010008879.1:4795-18619 GCA_027563595.1 Erythroxylum suave | reverse complement strand
CGCTACCCTCGCGGGGCACGGATCCGGATATCACCATCGATGTCAGGTTCGGGTTACGCGGGAGTGGGGTGTTACAGAAAATCACTGTTTATCTTTTGTTTATGATTGTCTAAAAATCAATAACAAGAGGATCACTTACCTAATTACTCGATAATTGAATGTGGTGAATGGATATGGATTTAAATTGGGAGTGATATTATTGTGAGACTCTAAAAATATTAAAAATCATGAGTGTTGTTGTTGGAGCAATTGGATTACTTATTTTCTTCATTCTTTGAAACCGTTCTACAAAAACCTATCAACTTATCTTAAGGATTGTATGGGGAGCTAAAGACGGCATTCAAGAAGTTAAGGAAGAATAGATTCCTTGCCCATGTGAAATGGCATAATGTGTCATATTGTTAGATATCTTGATTCTTTACTTCTTTCTTTATGTTTTCTGCACATTTAGTTGATTGATTTGTGTTGGTAGAAATAATGTTTGTTTTTACAAGTTCTTAGAACATTGTTCAGTATTGAGTATCTTAGAAATCAGATATTATTCCTCATAAGTGATAGGAAAGAGTTTTATGTCTTTTTCATAAGTTCTCCACTACTAAAATAGTTTTACAATTTATGAAAATGTCATAAACAATAGAAGAAGTGTTAATTAAAGGAGAGTTATGTCTTGTTCATAAGTTCTCCACCGCTAAAATAGTTTAGAAAATTATGAGAATGTGCATTTTTATAAGTTTTTGGTACATAAGCATGTGCCTTAATCTAATAGTTCAAAAGGGTCACTTTTGACCCAAAGTTTTGCACTAATCAACCAATTTAACCTAAACATTAGGATGTTAACAATTCTAACCTTATCATTTAAAAAAGTTACATTATAACCCAACCTTAATGGAAAATTCAAATGTATAAAATTATTATTTTATTTAAGTAAATGGGCCCCATTGACCATGGCATCACCTACAAGGCAAGTGGGATCCATTTTTTAATTACATTTTTAAAAAAATTTTATTAAAAGAGTGGGACCCATCTTTATATTATCATTAACCTTAAATTGTTAACCTTAAGATCAAATGTCTAATAATTGTCTTAACTCTAATCATGTGATTAATTTAATAAAACAATTATTAAGTTAACAAAAGATTAGTTAAGATAATTTTGATAATTATTTAAATATATTAGATGTGAAAATGGAAAAATATATTAGATGTGAAAATGGCAATGTATTTGTTACTGTCTCATCATCTTCTTCGTTCTCTAGCATTATTGGTCATTGGCGGTGAAGTCGGTAGAAGGAAGCACCATTCACACAATGTAGTGGTCTGTAATCATTAAGAGAAGCTTTCATTATTAAACACTGAAGCTTTTTTAGTTAACTAAGGTATGTTAGGCTTTATTATTGGTGTCTATTAGATATGTTTATGCATCAGGACGCTTCCTTTTTATCGGCGTGTGTTAGATAATGGATGTTGTGGTTAGGTTAGTGTTGGGTGTTGTCCCAAATGTAACATCCCATTATCCCATAACTAAGATTAAAACCCTAGGATACTATACATAAGAGTTTATTGAGAATTTAAAAGTGTTTTTATGCATCATATGGCATACACATACACGTGAATAATGTTGGCAATCATTAAAATAATTGTACATGCATTCATTGTCATTTTCCGGGTATAAGTGATTTTTAATGTGATTAAAATGTGAATTATTAATTATTGTCTTAAAAATTGAATTGGTATGTACTATAATTGAATATGCATTTTTGGTGAAATTTTGGATATTTTTGAAAATTATCAAAATTTTGGGTATTTTAGACTAGGAAAAATGTAGAAATAAGAGACAAATGGAAGTGTGGCATTTGGTAATTTAGATGAAGGAAAAATAGACTAATTATGGGTTGACAAATGGACCTATTAAGGTGTGACAAGTGGACAAATGGCTAAGAGACAAATGGTAGCATAACTAGTGGACAAACGTAACACATGCACTGGAGACATATGTCAAGACTCAAATGAGACACCTAAGTTATGTTTTTGGGCAAGAAAGTTTCCACAGCTCCTTTATTTTGTCTCCACTGAAAACACCATCTTCCTTCTTGCTCTTCATCACTTAAACACTTAACTTCTACATCTTTTTGTGTTATTGTCTTACCCACTTTACACCATGCAAAGAAAACATTTCAGTCCACATTTTTTTTTTGTTTCTCTTTATTCTTGTTTTTGCTCCATCCACCAAAATCGCTCATTTGCTCTCCCATTTCTGGAATTTTCCCGAAGGATTTGAAGTGTAAACTAAGTTATGCTCTAGCTTTTATAGTAGTGTAAATGACATTTTAATGAGATTTTCTTATTTATAAATGGATGCATGCATAAGTGGTGTATGTTTTCATGCTTGTGGATAATGCATGCGTGAATGGTGTGGATGCATGTCTGGGTGGTGAAGGAAGAAGTAAATTTGTGATATGATTTACAAGAAGCAGGATTATGATGATTAGAGTTAAATGAAGAGTACGGAAATGCATAAATTGTAATATGTACAAGTATGAATTAGGTTCTATTTTTGGTTATGATTATTCATGAAATTGTAAATTGTAACTAGAAAATTCTAAACTAAAAAATTAGGTTATACTAAATCATTAACTTGAGATAGAGAAATGATAGAACTTTGGCAATGAATTGTGTGGAGTATGTTATATGCAAAGCATCAAGCTCCAATTGGTATGTTACAATCATTGCTCATTCTGGAGTGGAAATGGGAGAGAATCATAATGGATTTAATTATGGGTTTACTGAGGACTTCAAGGCAACATGATGCCATTTGGGTCATTCTTGATAGATTGACCAAGTCGACTTATTTCTTGCCAGTGAGAGAGAATAACTCACTAGATCAGTTAGCTTGGAGATATGCGAATGAAGTAGAGAGATTACATAGGGTTACAATGTCCATTGTATTGGACAGAGATCCTAGATTTACCTCAAGATTTTAGGCTGGCCTACAGTCAGCTATAGGTACGAAGTTGAACTTCAATAATGCATTTCATCCTCAAACAGATGGGCAAAGTGAGAGGACAATCAAGACTATTGTGGATATGCTTAGAGTATATGTATTGGAGTTTTAAAGAGCTTGGGATTAGTACATAACTTTGATTGAATTTGCTTAAATCAATCAGCACCACAGTAGTATAGGAATGGCACCTTAGGCATTGTATGGCAGAAAATGTTGATCACCTCTATATTAGGATGAAGAAGGTTTGAGAATGATAGAAGGCCCAGAATTGATACAAGATATAGTGGATAAAATAAAACTAATTCGAAGCTAAATAAATAGACAGAAGAGCTATATTGATCAGCACAGAAAGGATATAGAATATAATATGGGAGACAAAGTATTTCTAAGAGTCTTGCCTTAGTGAGCAGTGTTAAGATTTGGCAAAAGGGGTAAGTTGAGCCTTAGGTACACTGATCCTTATGAGATCCTTGAAAGGATAGGACAATTGGTGTACAAATTAGCCCTACCCAGTGAAATGTCTCAGATGCACAATGTATTTCATGTAAGCATACTTAGGAGCTATAGGTCTGACCCAATGCATGTATTACCGGCTCAAGAGACGTAAGTTACTAGTAATTTGAGTTATATTGAGGAGTCGATCAAGATAGTGGGATATCAGACAAAACAGTTGAGGAATCGGGAAATTCCATTAGTGAAAGTCCTGTGGAAAAATCACTCTAATGGGAAAGCAACTAGGGAAACAAAAAAGCATATAAGAAAGCAATATCCCCACCTGCTTCATCAATCAAGTAAGAATTTTGGGGACAAAATTTCTTAAGAAGGGGAGAATCGTATCATCTCATTATCCCATAATTAATGTTAGAACCCTAAGATACTATATATGAGAGTTTATTGAGAATTTACAAGCGTATTTATGTATCATATGGCATACACATACACGTGAATAATGTTGGCAATCATCAAAATAATTGTACATGCATTCATTGACATTTTCCGAGTATAAGTGATTTTTTATATGATTAAAATATGAATTGTCAATTATTGTCTTAAAAATTGAATTGGTGAGTACTAGAATTGGTCTCGCTTTTTTGGTGACATTTTGGATATTTTGGATATTTATCAAAAAATTAAGGGTATTTGAGACTAGGAAAATGTAGAAATAAGAATCAAATGGAAATGTGACATTTGGTAGTTTAAATGAAGGAAAAATGGACTAATTATGGATTGACAAATGGACTTATTAAGGTGTGACAAGTGGACAAATGGCTAAGAGACAAATGGTAGCATAAATAGTGGACAAATGCAACACATGCATTGGAGACATGTGTCAAGACTGAAATGAGACGCCTAAGTTATGTTTTTGGGCAAGAAAGTTTTTGCAGCTCCTTTGTTTTGTCTCCACCAAAGACACCACCTTCCTTCTTGCTGTTCATCACTTAAACACATAACTTTGGCATTTTTTTGTGTTATTGGCTTACCCACTCTACACCTTACAAAGAAAACATTTCAGTCCACATTTTGTTTTGTATCTCTCTATTCTTGTCTTTGCTACATCCACCAAAATCTCTCATTTTCTTCCCCATTTCAGGAATTTTATTGAAGGATTTGAAACGTAATCCAAGTAAGTTATACTTTAGGATTCATAGTAGTGTAAATGACATTTTGATGAGATTTTCTTGTTTATAAATGCATGCATGCCATGAGTGGTGTATATTTTCATGATTGTGGATTGATGCATGCAGGAATGGTTTGGATGCATATGTGGGTGGTTAAAGAAGAAGCAAATTCGTGATATGATTTACAAGGTTAAGGATTGTGATGATTGAAGTTAAATAAAGAGTAGGGAAATGCAAAAATTGTAATACGTAAAAGTATTAATTAGGTTATGTTTTAGGTTATGATTATTCATGAAATTATAAATTGTAACTAGAGAATTATGAACTAAAAAATGAGGTTTTACTGAATCATCAACTTGAGATAGAGAAATGATAAAACTTTGGCAATAAATTATGCTCGAGTATGTTACATGCAGTGTTTTAGTGAACATACATCTGTATTTTGGACATGGATTAATATGTGAATATCGACATTTGATGGATTATGATTTAGAGTAAACTAGAAACATATGGCTACATTTTTTATGAAGGAATCGAAATTGAAATATGTTCTTAAGAGTCCTAAAATTTGTTTTGAAGTTGAGAATTGTGTTCTATCAAGGTATGGGAATAGTCTATAGTAATTTGATTATAACTTGCATGATACCGTACCAAAATGCATTAATTTGATGTCACTAGAAACTTAAAATAGAGGAATATTTTATTAGAAGAAGGTGTTACCTAACAACTTCACTTGCTAGGTCAAAATGGTCATACCAAACTAACCTGAATCTATCTTTAAAAAAACTAGAAAATTGCAGGATAAATTGCTTGATGATATGTTTGTGAGATTATGATCAACAATTATCTATGATGTGTTTTGTGGAAGTTTTGAATCAGAATGGAGGTAATAATAAAAAGAAATTAAATTAGGAATGATAAGATATGCATAGATGTGTTAGATATTACATGTAGGAATGGGAAATCTAGAAATTGACTTGTAAAGATGGGCAGACTTCATATCTACTGGATGGACATTCTCTAGAATTTCAATGTTCCAACCCTGTTTATATCCGTTTGGAGGGACACATATGTCCACTGGGTAGACATTCTCAAGACACCTATATAAATGTGCAATTTTGACCCTTTAAATGGAAAAATCTCTTTCCGAGATCTGCATGGAAGTTGTACAAATCGAAGTCCTCTTCGAACCCCTACTTGAATGACATTAATCTGACATCCATAATAAAATTATGTTTATTATCCCAAATCATGTACATGTTTGAATTTGTTGACTTGTCAATGTTTTCCTATGATTTAATTAGGCTTGAATAGGATCTTAAATGAGCCTAGTGGTTGATGAATGAGATGATTAAATGTACTTAAGAATAATTATTCATATGAAAATTCACATAAGTAATATATAAATGTATGTGATTGCTTATAGAGGAGCATATTGAACAACCACTTTTAGACATTGTCGGGACTTAAAGGCAATAAGCTAAAGGGAGCATTTATGAGTCAACCTAGATGATCATCCTAGGATTGATTGATTCTATTTAATTTCCAATTATTGAACTGTTTGTGATTTGTATGTGAATTCCAGACATTAAAGGTCCGAGGAGCTTGATATTCGGGAATGTATTGGAAGTGTTTCGTTTACATCTAAAATTTGAATGATATCTACCTACAACTGAATTTTGAATGATTTATGAATACTCAATGAAAGTTGAATGCCAGATTGAGGTCCGATGAATATAAGATTATGTCTGTGCATCATAAGTGAATGTGATTCATGGCATTCTATTGTTTGATACATTTCATAAAATGCATGTTCAGGTAAAGGCATTGTGATCATAGTAGCCAGTCAGAAAGAGCTTTAAGCTTAGAATTCTGCACGTAGAGCTTTGCTCTATGATTTCTTTATTTGACTGAGCCCAATGAACCAGTATCATATTTGTATCTATATCTGTATCTGAAAGGCACTCGGTCATAACAAATAGTAACGAATCTAGAGTCTCTTATGCATCTGCATTTGTATATTTATGATTATTAAATATAAGCTCATGAATTCTTTTCAGAAATTGTGATGTTAAAGTGATATGCCATGATAATGAGATTGATCAGGTTGGACATGTTTTGAAAGAATGTATGTGAAGTGTATGACATTCATTATGTCTTATTGTGATAGAAAAATGTTGCGAAATGGGTTGGTTGTGTGATATTTGATATATTTGACTAGAGTGAGATCATCAATGATGGTTCACTTATTGAGTTCACAAAACTCATTAAAAAGTGCAATGTGGCTTTTTGAGTACGAGACAGGAGACCTAGATTCTAAGATTCTCTAGAAGAACATTTTGGACTAAGATACAGCTTAAAGGTTTGTCAGCTAGCATTTGAGGAGGTGTAGTTGTTTTTATTTAGTTATCTATTTCATATAGAACTTATGTATAAGGGTTGTAGACTTTCTCACGTTTGGTAATGTAAATATTGGTTTTAATGATTATAGTGTAAAGTTTTATGAATGAATGAAATGAAGAGTTGAGGTTTTTAAGTATTATATATTCTTTATGATGCCATTTAAGAGATTATGTTTTCTCTAACATACCATTGTCATAGGATATATACTTAAATATCCTCTAGATGTTTCGATATATACTCTATGGTAGTGAGATGTTGCACCAATTGTTTGTTTATCTGCTTTCTTTCTGGTCCCCATTGTGGTCATGTTGTTATTATGATTTTTACGTTTTTTAGTTAGCTTTAGTTAGAGTTTTAAACATTATGTATTTAGTTCTAAACAATTTAGGTTTGCAAGTTTTAGGTAACCTAGTATTTTAATAAACAAGTTTTTTAGAGGAAATATTTTCCTTATAAGCTTTTTGCAAATGGAAGAAGGCAATAGGGACTCAAGAAAGTTGGGTGTCTTGGATGTTCATCTACAGTCCGTCCATTCTTTACTTTCATTTTTCAACTCTTTGATTAGGAATTTTCTTTAGCATTGACAATTATATAATACATCTTAATTCTTGTTTTGATTAAAGAATCCAACCTTTGCAATTTCTATTTGTATCAAAGAATAATCAGGGAATCATATACTGGTAAGACCAATTAAGAATTTGCATGTAATTGAATATATCAGTAGAAATTTGATAAATACAGTTCAAGGTTTTGATGTTCAGTATGCACCATTAAAGTGCAATAAAAGTTCTTCATTTACTTAATTACCAACTTTACAGATGGTGAAATGTCAGAAATTTGAATTTACTCAAATAGTTTAGGCTATATAAACACTAAAACTCAAATAGTTTAGGTTACTTAATATATACCAAATTAGACTAATCAAGCCAATTTCATTCTTCCAACCTTGAATGGGGATCCTAGTAAATGTTTAGGATAAAGCTTGGTAGGGCTTAAGCATTTGACTAAGAATGCCACTTAAATGAAGGGACATGACTTCATTGGTGGATCCCATTAGCTTTCCACCATACTTTATTCAATTACATTGAAATGGTAAAGAGATTGGCATTTTTGAAGCATCTAAAAGGGATAGAATGATTGTGGGGTTTGCAGTAGCAACTTAGGTAAGGGCTTGCAATGAAATTATTCAATCATAATTGTTGCATTGAAACAAAATCTATAGCTGAGAATTATTTAAGTTAAATAATAAATGAACTTGCCCATAATTTATATTTTCTTTTTGAATTTTTGGCTGTAGGTATTGAAAATTGCATGAAAAAATGCTAAGTTTTTGTTTATCTATACTACAACCATGTTGTTTGCTAGAAATGGACTGGCAATCATTATTGAACTTTGCTGGGGAGAAAGCTTTTACAATTCGACAGTAAAGACTCTTTAAGAAGGAAGAAACTTATATGACAATTCCATTCTATTTTCTGATTCATAAGTATCACAATAGGTAGTTATTAAATTGAGGACATACAAATAAGTGTCATCATCCTCTTACAAGTATTGAAATAGTCTTTTAGGGAAAATATTTTCTAGTGGATCATTTAATGTCTTCTAGAGTGTATGATCATTTTACTCTCCTTCTACTAATAGATATGTACATATGTTGATTATTTGTATCACATACTTAGTGTCTTCAAGCATGTATTGATATAAAAAGATGTATTTCATAATTGAATTTGATAGTTTCAAACTAGATTCCTATCTAAAACCAAATTCCATAGAATTTCTAGTTGAAATTGAGATCACTATGTGTTGTATAGTCTTGATTGCAATGGTTTTACATTTTATGATAATCAACTTGTTGTTTTTTCAATCATTGCATTAATTTTTTTCATTTAAACCTATGTGTATGTTTATGTTTATAGGTTTTAATTGCTCCATATGGAAGTATAAGGCTTTTTTATGGTGGAAATTTTATGGTAGAGCCTAAATTGACATCTGTTGATGGGGATGTAGTTACATCTGGCAAAGTTGATGTTAACTTTGTTAGTAACAATCAAATAAATGAGATGGGAATGGAGTTAGGGTCTGATAACATAGATAAAGCATATTATAAAGAGCTTAGTGTTAACTTTAAGGACTTAATGAAAGTTATCAACTCAAATGAAAGTTGTATTAGGCTGGTGAACCTAATGCAAAAACATAGGATTGCTAATGTATATGTAACTCATCAAGTAGACACAACAATCCATGATATTGATGATCATGATGAGAACATGAAGTGGAAAGATACAGAAGGGGATGAAAATGTGGAGGGAGAAGGTGTCAAAATGGAAGAGAATTTGGATGGAGAAGGTGCACAAAGGGAAGATAATTTAGATAGAGAAGGTGCATAAATGGATGAGAATTTGGAGGGAGAAGGCCCGCAAACAAATATGAATGTAGAGGAATAGTGCATAGTTTGGATCAAACTTTTATTTCGGCATTCCACATGACCATCATCTAATTGAGATTGATTCAAAGGATTTTGGTGGTCCTTTTAGCACCGATGAATATCTTGGTGGAGAGGAGGTAAGTGAAGCTTTACGTAGACCTAGCTTATCTTTTAGGGATAATCCTACAGAGGTTGGACATGAGTAGAGGTGAGGAATGGAGTACATGACCGTAAAAGAATTTAAAGATTTTGTTGTCGATTATGTAATACGTACAAGATACACTGTTAGTTTGAAAAAGTGTAAGAGTACTCGGAATAGGTATGTTTGTGTGGGTGGATGCCAATGGGTTTTGTATACTGCATATATTAAGAATGAGTGATATTGGAGGGTAAAAACATATAATTCTAATCACACTTGCTCCACAACAAACAAACCTAAATTGTTTTCTGCAAAATTCTTGATGATACACTTCAAGGATAGAATTTTGGAAAAGCCCAATATAACCACTAAGAAAATGGTGGAAGAATGTAGAGAGAAGCAAAATATTTTTGTAAATTCAAGTATGTGTAGAAGAGGGAAGAAGAGATTAAGGAAAAAGCAATGAATTCTATAGCTAAATATGTAAAGTTATAAGAATATATACACAAGTTGAAGGTAAGCAATCTTGGGTCAACGATTAAGTTACAATCATCAAGAAATGAAGAGAGCTCATTGCTACAAGTAAGTTATGATATAAAGTTTATCTTGTACTTTATTATTTCATGATATGTAGTATATTAATGCATATTTATTTTTTCTTGTATTTTTTGCAAGTCAAATGATTGTATATTTGTTTTGACGCCATGAAACGAGGATGGAACCATTTAAGACCAATTTTTTAGATTGATGGATGCTTCCTAAAGACAGAATGTCAAGGGAAATTGTTAAGTGCAGTTGGTAGAGATGGTGATGGATGAATGTTTCTATTGGACTAAGCAATTGTCAAAGTGTAAAACACAAATTTATAGACTTGGTTCATGAATTTGTTATCACCTGATTTGGAATTAAAAGATGGCCAAGGAATTATAGTTATATCTGATATGTAAAAGGTATGTAAACATATTTGGGATTGAAGGTAATTATAGGAAATATGATATGATATCTTCTGTATTTGTTGTAGGGATTAATTAGGGCAGTTGAGGACACTTTGCCCAATGCAGATCACTAAATGTTTGCAAGACATATACATCACATTTGGTTTGCAATTTCGAAGGGAAATGACCTAAGAAAGTAGTTTTGGAATTACACTTGGTCAACACATGTTCAAGATTTCAATAAACAACTAAAGAGGTTTGACAAAAGAAGCCTTGATATGTTGCAGTGATTCTTGAGTCTCTGAAAGAGAGGTGGGCTAAATGTTATAATCCTTTCAAAGTAATTATCCTATTGTTGACATCGACATGAACAAAACGTTTAATGGGTGGATTCTACCAACTAGGGAGAGGGCAATGATTAGCATGCTAGAGACTATTAGAATAATAGTTATGAGGAGTCATAATGAGAGGAAGCAGTTTGTTCTTGGGTGGAAGCATGATATAGCACCAAACATAATGAAGAAGTTGGAGAAAAACAAGAAAGAAGCAATAGAATAGAGAATTGTATTGAATGGAGATGGTGGTTATGAAGTTTCAAAGGGTGTGATGGGAAGCATATTGTCAAGATCAATAGATAACATACATATAGTTGTTAGGCATAGGACCTATATGGATATCCATGTAAGCATACAATTAGTGCAATCCATCACTCGAGACAAAGGGTTGAACATTTATTGATTCGAGCTATCAGAAGGGTCACTTCTTCAGTTTGTATGAACATGTGTTACAACCAATACGAGGTGAAATTTTCTGGCATTCAAGTGGTGCTAAGTTGATACAGCCTCCACCTAAAATGGTTATGCCCGGTAGACTAAAAAGTGCAAGAAGGAAATAGCAAGATGAGCTCAAGAAGATTAAAAAATCCAAACAAATTGCTTTAGAAAAGGTAAGTGCATAAATGCTGACAATGTGGTCTTCAAGGTCATAACTTCATAAAATGCAACAATAATACATCAATTCAAAATGTTGAGGCTTCTTCACAGGTGTGTACACGTAAATTCAATCATATGAATACATTTTTACAAACATGTAGTTACTGATGTATATAATTATGTAAATTAGGTTAAAGCAGAGGGATCTTCATAATTATATAGTTTTCGGTTTTATATTACTTATTAATTGAACCAATCATTAAGAAACATGTTTTTCATTAAAACTACAATTAAGCTAAGGGAATTTGGTCAATGATAATGTTGGACTGACTTAACTAAACAATATTGTAAGATTTTTTATCACTTTGTCTAACTTGTAATAATTACAAGGTGTGTTTCTAATACTTGTTCTTCCATTTTGTAGGTTGGTACACCTGCAAATACCCATATAAACCAATTCGGAGATATTGACCCACACATGTTTGAATTATCATTTCAGCTAAGGGGTTTACAATTCAGAGGACATCCTAGTATTACTTTTCAACATTTACAAACTGAAGTAAATACAAGGAGAATCTTATTGACTTCATAATCATAACCTGATCTTACACAGTGCAGTACAAATGAAGTAAACATCGAATAGTTGTATAAATACAATTTATATATTTTTGTGTTGTACACATATGAATGTTTGTGTTTTTTAAATACAATGTCAATATTTTTGTTAGTTAATATGATTGCCTACACAACCTCTCTCTCTCTCTCTCTCTCTTACATTGCCTTTTTGCATATTTTACAACATATGCAAATTATTCATTAAATATTAATTCACATACCAATTTTATTATTCATATACAACATATTCATTATATGGAATGTGAGTTGTTAGACTTCAACTTATCCATTATATATTGGTTATACATAGTAGATTTGTTTATTCAATTGAGTTACATAATTCATTGCCAAATTTTAGTATTCATATAAAACATATTCATTATGATTTGTTGTACAACATAACCATTGTATATTAGTTATATATTCAAAATCAAAATTTTCATAACCTACATGAAATTAATATCAACTATTACATTGTTTAAATTCAATACAATATCCTCATAACATATTTACAAATAAAACTAGTACAACCATATGTAATCCTATTATAATTACAATGTTCATTAATATACACTTAATTTGTTTTTTCTGTTTTCTCAATAAATGTATGTCCTCCTTCAAAAGATTATTTTGTTCTTCAAACTCCTTTATTGTGCTTCTTTTAACCTCTTCCTTTAACATTGATAAATCACTCCTTAAACTTTGAATCACTTCAACGGCTCCCTCATTAAATTCTTCATCGTACCATTAGAAAAAAAATTGTATCTCCAAACTTAAAACATTCAATTCAATTTTCGGAAACAACATACCTTAAACAAAGTTAAACATTCAACTTCATTAATCTAATAACAATAAATTCTTACCAGATAATTGGGGCATCCATAAAAACTTTAGCTAGAATTACGGTAACTCCATGAAGTTCTCAATGGGGTCTTTAACCCATAATAGCCAATGACAATGCTAGACTTTGAACTCACTGTTGTATTCGTCGATGATAATGATTCCATTTGCATATTTAAAGATAATAATAAGATAATATATGAATTGATTAAAATGCAATCTAAGACCTCCAATGTGTATCAAAAGAACTTACGAAGATGAAGATGGGGTTGATATATTAAAATCATATATCAGGGCATTGAATTCATGAGGACAAAGAAAAGATAATGAAGGAGGTGAAGATGATTGTATCATACAAAGAAGCAGAAAATTTGCAGCTTTTTGAACCACAACAATGAAAAGACCTACTTTATTTGTATATTACAGTGTGTGAATCACTAAAACTCTACTTTATTATTTCTCAACAACAATTCGGGTCCATCCACTGAGATCAGCTGCAAAACATTGAAAGAGAGCATTTGTCAGGTTAATATTAAATATTATAGCCACTTGATTGAGGAAGCAAAATACAATATGCATGCTTGGACGAATAAGCATGCTCTTTTATTCCTGTATATCAGAAATAGATACACTAATTGTTTTTTGCTTCAAAGTTGTCAAGAAAAGGATAAAGAAAGAAAATTGAGGAAGCATACAACCAATATGATTAGTTAAGTACATTAGTGAACCACATATCAATTCATTGTTTAGCTAAACTATGCAAATGATCATCAGTTATTGTAATTGAAGATATAAATTTCTTTATCAGTAGCCAATTCTAGCAAAGTAGCCCCAATAGAAATATAAACTTAACTATGCATTTTAGTAACTGCTAAGAAATTCTATATTCATCAATAAGGACTGGAATGTCTTTACA
>JAOSBN010008848.1:0-18621 GCA_027563595.1 Erythroxylum suave | reverse complement strand
TTTCCTTTCAAACTTTTACCATTACGTGTTTGCCAAATTGTCTATCAATGAAGCAAAGTTCCTTTTGTTAGTTTCTTATCCCTTTCTAGCATACACAGTCGTTTTTTATTTTGAGTCAGTTTACGAGGCGCTATAATTTTTTTTCCATTTTTCTTTCGGTTTGGAAAAACCTGAAATTCCTGGCACGCTCGCACCATTCATCCAAAGGGCTACGTGTTGTCCTTTATCCAAATTAAAGGCCAAACAACAACATCAAGAATCCTTTTTTGTAATGAATTGAACAATATTATCTAGCTCCACTTTATTTACAACTTCATCAAATATTTCAAATAGAGTATCAACATTCCTAATAAGGTCAGATCCATAAATAAATTTCAAAAACATTGTCTCATTTGTATAATAAATTTAAAAAATTAATAATAGGCTCATGTTATTCCCTTTGCAGAATAAACCAAATAATAATAATAGCTTCATGTATTCTATTTATCTAACAATCACACATGATTGAAAACTTAAAAGTAACTCAAGTCATTCTTCTTAAATCCAAATAGCTTTTCATTTTATAAACAAAGCTACTCAGAATTTTACCTCCATAGTCATTAATTGAAAGAGTATCATCAACCGTAAGAGGAAATAACATCAACCAAGGTTAATAATAAGAAGACTAGGAAGTATTAAATGTTATACCTAAATTATACCACCATCTAGCCATTGTCATGTCTACATTATGAGATGTTTCTCTAGGTTATAAGGCACTACAAATTGAAGGCTAAGCTCCAAAAGTTATTTGTGTTGCGATAGATACTCTTCAAGCAAAGTCTTCATTTGTCATTTCACATCATGACTCACATTTTAGAAAGGCCGCACATCACTTTTGACCTAAGCTAAATGCTTCATTAATATGGTAATTTTTTCAAATTCTTATTACAAAAAAAAAAAGATTTGATTCTTCATTCCAGGAACCAATCTAGTATGAACCGAAGCTGGATCATTGAATCTTCCTGAAGTGGTAGAATCAAAAGTACTTACACTTTTTTCTATTTGTTACTAAAAATAAATGAAGAAATGTGTTAAAATTAATTTAATAAATTCATATTCAAAAATACAATTTTTGCATAGTATAATTATAATATCATTACATAACTATAAGAATTCAATATTCAATTATGAGCATATACAAATTCAAGATAGACTTTATCTTATATCTTTCTTTATGATGGCATTTATTGCAAAAATAACTTTTCTTTATGATAATACACATGAAAAAAAATGATTTGAATACGTATAACTTTCACATTATATTGAGTGATGAGTTTTCTCTCATAGATTCACATACTATTAATTTCTACTGTGTTTTTAACTACTCATAAGATAAGATGATGAATGTGTATTTATTACTCATAAGACAAGGTTAATATTTGTAAATATTTTATTTGCTAATGACAATAATAAACAATATAAAATGCAAACATTTAATTCTCTTAAGTTAATTATTTATATTAAATGATTTAATTATATATTAAATCTTATATTTAAATGATTATTCATATGTTATATACTTTTTATATACAAAAAATAATTATCAAATTGTATGTTTCATATAAATTAATTAAAATTTTAACAAGTTAATCAATTAAAATTGATCTCATTTTTATGATCATTAAAATTACAAATAATATGACGTATTCTTAAATTATACACATTTCACAAATCATAATATTTAAATATTCTTCCATTATTCATACATAATATTTTTTTCATCTCATTTCTTCGTAAATTTGAAATGCCTAAATGTTATTAAAATTAAACCAATTCATACACACAATTCCAACTTTCAACCCAAATTACCCAATGTTTATTTTATAAACCATTCACAAAACACACATAAAATAACCAAAACACGATGCAACTGCAATTCATAATAGAAACAAGAAATTTAGAACACATAAAAAATTAGAATTTTTTTAAAATTGAAAATTCCATTAACTCTAAAAAGAGTTACAAAAATGTATAAGAGAATTTTATTTACAATGACAAGAAGTAAATAGAAAGAGACAAGTACAACTTCGTCAAAACATAAGGAACCAATACATGAAATCTACAAACTTGCAATGATATCAATCTAAAACCAGTCTCCATCTTCTTTTCAATGCTGCATTCATTTTCTTGGAGGCATAAGTATGTAAAAGCTACCTAATCCAGTAATAAAAAAAAGTGAGCTAGCTTATATCTATCTAATTTAGTTCCATTAAGTAGCCCCATGTTCCTTTCTCTCCAAATATAGTAAACTGAGCAGTTCATAGCCAAACTCAAATCTGCATGGCCACCTCCTTTCTTTAAAAAGTTTATCAACCTAAAAACTGTGTCAAGCCACTCATGGTGAAAACATTGCAATCCCATTACTTATATCATTATGCTCCAAATGACACTGGTATAATCACATTTAAAAAATAGGTGATTAATAAACTCACAATGTAAGTTAAATAGCATACATATATGATATGTGGCTCCATTCATTCTATTGTTAGTTTTCAATCTAAGCCTTGCAACAAAACAAGTTACAAAGGAGGCCTTAGGCACCGAAGATCCTTTCCGTATAATATGTTACCAATCAACTTTATGATAATGTTGATTAATAGCTTTAAGACATATTTGATTAGTGAAATCTTTACAAGGTAAGCGTCCAATGGAAACTATCATCTATATATGTTTTAAGGGGTAATTCGGTAGATATGATCCAACTTTTTCGCCACCTCTAAAAGCAATGAGTAAATTATTATGTTGAATATTCTCTTTCATTCAAGATTGAGTAGGTATTCTACTGAAGGAAGGAAACTTCTTCTTTTAGAATTAAAGGGCTATGTGAAGACCAATTATCAAACCACAACCAACAGAAAAGACCATTCCTTATATAAACTGATTTGCCTCTTTCTAAGCTTATGAATGAAAAACTAAGAGTATTCTTTCCTCTCATCTAACTGCTAGAAATTGGAATGATTGAAGTATACTTCATTGATCCACTTAGACCAGAGGGATTGCTTGTCTGTGAATAATCTCCAAATTCTTTTAGTAACTAACAAAGTTTGGCTCTTCTACAAAGAAGTGAGCTCCAAATCCCTTCCTTTTTGTTCTAATAAAGATGTTCCCATTTGATTTTATGTCCTCTAAAATTGTTAGTAGTACTAGTCCATAGGAAGTTTTTAATACTTTTCATAAGCTCCTTATTGATCCTTCTAGGCAAGAACAAATTGGAGCTCCAATGAAAGTGAAGGTTTCTCAACATAGAGACAAGTACAAGTCTCCCTGCATAAGATAGAGACTTATTTTACTAGGAGTTGTTTCTTTTTCTATACCTTTCCAAAAGAGGGAGATAGTCTCAATAACTTAACTTCTTGGAAGAAATAGGAACCCCTCAAATACTTAAAAGTAGAGGGTGAACATTCATCCCTATCAACAACTCCAATATTGTTAGTTAAATTAACACCATATAACAAAAAGAACATACTCTTTTTAAAGTTGATATCAAGACCTAAAAACCACAAAACACCTTAGCAGAGTTGAAGAAATTTGAAATAGATGAGTAGTCAGCCCTAGAAAGCAATATCAAGTCATCTGTAAAGTTGAGATAAGTAAGTTCCAGAGCTTTGCATTTGTGATGATACTTGAAATTAGATCAATTTTAAATATTTTTCAAAATAAACCTTGTAAGAATTTCCAAAGCAACCACAAAATGATAAGCGAAAAGGAGATTCTCTTACCTAATCTCATTGGTTCCCCTTAAATGTGGAGTGGGATTACCAATAATCAGTATGTTGAAAGTAATGGTAGAAATACAAGCATCTATCTAAGAAATGAAACTGCTAGGGAATCCAAACCACTCAAGGGAGCTCATGATAAAGTCCCATCTAATGATATCAAAAGCCTTAGAAAAATTAACTTTAATGACACAACTTTTGTTTAATTTTTTTGACTTATGCTCCCTTAATAACTTATGTATTAATAAGATGTTGTCAAAGATTGATCTGATAAGAATAAAAGCATTTTGAGAGTGATGGACAAGATTTTGTTAGAAAATTTTTATTCTAATCACAAGTAACTTGGAGATTACTTTGTATATAGTATTACAACAAGATACTAGTCGAAAATCCATAAGGTTGGCAACATTGGAAAGTTTATGAACGAGACAAATATAGGAAGAATTCAACTCCTTAACATCCTCCCTTAAGATATAAACTCCTAAAACATATGAACAATTAAATCACTAGTGATTTCTAAGTATATTGAAAGAAATAAGCATTGAAGCCATTAGGAATAAGAGCTTTCCTCATATTCAAATCTGAAAAGACAACTTTTATTTTCCAATACTAAGGCAAGTTTTTGAAGCTTATCAATACATATCAACATTTAAAGGAGTAGAAGCACCAAGAAGATCTGTTATGGTCTGAGAATTACAATGAGATGTATAGCCTAAACTAAGAATACTTTTGAAGTAGTCATACAACATCCTATAAATGGAATGGCTATCTGTTACCAAATGATTAACACCATCAAGCAAGTTGAATATCTTATTAATATTTCTCCTAAAAAGGAAGGAATTATTTA
Source organism: Erythroxylum suave (assembly GCA_027563595.1). Taxonomy (NCBI): domain Eukaryota; kingdom Viridiplantae; phylum Streptophyta; class Magnoliopsida; order Malpighiales; family Erythroxylaceae; genus Erythroxylum; species Erythroxylum suave. Next base: position 14,019 of record JAOSBN010008848.1, on the reverse strand, counting down.
AGAATTTGGTGTTTGCATCTCCCTCTTGAATCTAGGAAATCCTTTCCTTTTGAAACATCAAGGAACTATAATCTTGCAGGGCCCTCAAGTAATATTCAAATGCCTTACTCTCCTAGTGCTTCAATTCCAAATTGTGGGGGTCTATATAAACTTTCTCTTAGAGATCCTTAAAAGTTACCCTTGCATTTTGAAGAATTTCAACCAAAGGATCTTTTCCTTAATAAAAATCTTCAACCTATTTGTCAACAACCTCAGCTTTTGCATAAGCTAGAAGGATTTGCACCAATGAACCCTGGTTTGTCAAATACCCTTGACTAAATCTAGAAACCCCTCCTTATGAGCCAAGAAATTGAAGAATTTGAAAGGTCCATTATAAGACACCTAACAAGTAGAGACATGAACTGTACATAATAGTAATCAGAGCATACTGGGGGACTAAAATAAGACAAGGAACTAAGGTATTGATTAGTCCAAAGATAGTTAACTAGCACGCTATCCAGTTTTCTCTTTATGAAGCTTCTCCCTTATTGCTTATTAGACAAAGAAAAGTGAAATCCCACATACCTTAAATCAAAAATTTTAGCAAACCTAAAGAATATTTCAATTCTTTTCCCAGAGAATTAAGATTGATATTGTCCCATTGAACTTTAGAAGCATTTAATACACAATTGAAATATCTAGCAACAATCCACGAGTTGACTATAAAAGAATTTATAGAAGCCAAATCCTCCCACATTTTGGATCTTTGAAAAGCAAAATAAGAAGCATAAACAATAGCCGACTCGGATGAAAAGTGAGAAGTCAAGTCCTTACAAACAAGATGTATTTATTGATCTAAGCGACACTTTGTTTATGCTTGAAACTTGTCTCTCACAAAATCAAAAATTATTCTGCCATTATACTGGTCTTGATGATTACAACCAAAACTCCAATTAGGGCCCAAGAACTTAATAGAATCTTATAACCTGTAATCTTTAATACAATTTCCAAAAATTTGAAAAACACAGGTTTCTTATCCAATATTAAGTCTATTATTGATTGCTTTTTTAGAGGATCGTTCATTCCTACGATATTTCAAAAGATCATGGCAAAAGATTAAAACAAAAGGATCTTATAAGTTACTAAGCTCCCTTGGCCTTTTTCTTCCTGCCAATTATTCTATTTGGGGAAGGAGTAGACTTCTCCTATTGAGGCTCTATTAAATCCTGGTCAGACAACAGATCCTCACTCCAACTCTTAACATCTAGTACCTAGGGACTGATCCTCTGTCCCTTATACTCTGGCCCTACATAAATAGATGGCTGATATTCAGTGGCGCAGAATAAGGCCAGAGTAAAAGGGACAGAGGATCTGATGGGCTAGTCCCTTGTCAGTGACTTCCATGTTTTGATCGCTAAGGCTAGTTTCTAGATCTAGGGCCTTATCCACTGGTTTAGGATTTTCAATCAAATCATTAGCTTTTTTAGGGTTAGTTGTTCAGTTTCATTAGTACCTAATTTTTCCAATGACTGCTCATCCTCAATATTACCTAAGACTCAAAATCTTCAATACCTATAAATTTATGATATTCACCTATTCTAAATCCTCTGCTAGTTTCCTTTATACCCTCTTCCCTAGTTGAGGTTTGTATAAGATCCTAATCTTAGTTCTAACTATTTCCCTAGCTTCATTAAGTTTTATCACAGGAAGCACATCAGACAAATAATCTTTAATTTTGACTTCCATACGAATTCTAGAATAACAAATTCTATTAAACTTCACAACAGAAGAGTCAAAAGTTAGAGGTTTACCCACTAAGCTTTCCAGGAAGCCTAATCCAGTACTCTAACGACACATTATGAAAATTAATCTAAATGGGGAAGAATTCAATCCCATTCTTGTCCAGTTCCATACCTAGAACCCATCTTTTTACCAATAGTGGTTACCCTCCCATATGCAATAGACCTATCTTTATAATTGCAATCAAACAATCCTTATCTCTGAATTTGAAGATAAAGGAGTCCTCCTTGGTAAGAAGCACCTTCTCCAGACCCCTGTTCCTCTATTTGGAATGAGTCCAAATGCGGACATGAGGGAATGAGGGTCTTTTATTTTAAAAAAATCTAAGCGGCGTGACTAAGCTCTAACCCTTGTTTTCAGAAGCTCTTCAGGAGGGGAGAAAACTACATTCACCAATGTAAACTAGAATAGATTCGTTTTCTGTGGAGGAACCTTAGAAAAAACTACATTCTTCCATATGCTAGGCACCTCTTTAGTATTCACTAGAGACTTACCACCTCTTTTACTCCCATCCAGGGAGTCGCGAATGGGAGGAATTTACTGTTCAGGGAACATGTTTGCCTTTGAATGAGCTTCGTGAGGGCTCCCTAAGTGTGTTGCCATAAGGTAGAGTACTGTTCACTTAATCTACAGTGGATCCCCGCCTCCGCATAACGCTTCACTGCTCTTCTGCCTTGTCTCTGAAGTCCACTTGCTTGTTTCTTTTGTAAATTAGATGCCCAGATGCCTCTTATGCTCGCTCGCCAGTGCTTCACTCGTCACTTACCAGTGTTTTTCTCGTCGCTCGCGTGTTTCTCTCATCAGTCTATCGAGTTAAGTAAAGAAGTTGAAATTAATTAATTCAGAAGTTGTATTTAAGTAAAAAAAATAAAAATTGCAATCAAGTTAGGGTTAGGTCGGGTAGGTCAGGTTGGTTCAACAAATGAATCTGGATTTGGATCTAGAAATATTAGATTTCTGCAATATGTCTGACGAGCAAACGAGTAACGGCAGTGGTGGACTGGAGAAGAGTAGTAATGGTGGAGTGGAGAGTGGAGAGTGGAGACAGCTGCGACGATGGAGAGAGCAAGCTTGGGCAAGTAGTCCGACCAAAGGTGGAGGAAGCTTGTTGTAACATGCAACATTGGGTTTGGGCAGTAGAGAATGGTGCGATGGCAGTGGGCGGCAGGTGGTGGTGCAATGGCAGTGGGTGCCCGGCAGCATCAATACAAATATTTGTTAGATTTATAGAGTGAATAATGAAGATGGGTGGAAAGGAGAGAAAGACCAGAAGTGAGAGTGTGAAACACTGTGACTCTCTGCATGGTGTTTATTTTGTTATTTTTTTTTACAATTCAGTCCCTAAAGCTTTTAATTTTCACGTTACCAGCCAGTGCCACTTATAGGTACGAAACACCCACATTTTATCCATTTTTTAGATGATATGGTACCTGTCGGGGTGCCCCTACCAGTACATTAAAAATTTCGTACCATTGCCACTTGGACATTTAAACTTGTACGTCTACTCCTCTAGTCTTCTTTAATCAATTAATCCTTTTTTTCAAAAAATTTACATGATGAAGCCCAGTACTTTCTATTTTTCACTCAATAGAATATTTCATTAAAATAAGAAATTTTAAACTGGGTGTCTTGTAATAATGTAATATTCACTATCTGAAAACATAAGTAAGTCATGCAATTACTAACTAAAAATATTCAAAATAAATTGATAAAGCTTTATTAACAACCAATTCAATGCTTTTTATATATTAGTTTAAATGCTTTTTAATATGTGAGTTTCGAAAACCTTTTGTATATTTGGCTTATATTATAAAATTTTTATTTTATAATGTTATCTCATTAAATTTATACAAAAGTATCAAATTTTATTAAGAATATACCAAGTGACACTCATCTATTAAGATATTTTAAATTGAGAAATTAAGATTACAAACACTTGATTTTTTTTCTAATTGTCTTGCTCTCTATCTCTTTCTCTATTAAAACTTGTTATCAATCACTAGATCTAAGACATAAGCCTTAAATCCCATTTTTTCTTTTATACCAATTCTTTTTTTTTTCCTTAATAAAATACGTGGTACTTTGTTTATTGTATATTTATTTCAATTATTTTAAGATCATGTTGTATGCATCATGATTAAACTACTTACAAATTTTAATCTTCAAGTTTTGCTAATTAAAGACTTATATAACAACTTCTTGTTTTCTCGTTTCAATATTTTATTAATTATAATTTGAATGTATACTTAGAATAAAAATAATTAACCCATCTCTATGTATTTTTACAGGTGATTAGTGATTAAGACTATCATAGGATTTTTTAAAGTGGAAGGTCGATGAGTGAGGTTAACAATATTTATATTTGTTTAATCTCTAAAATACCAAATGCAAGCTCTCTCAATGTTTTTAACTTATTTTTCTGCTATAATATGATTTACAAGTTCATTTCTAATTTACTTTCTTCAATATTAAAAGTGGTTTTAAAGGGCTTTATTGATGGAAGTCAAGATGCATATCCGAAAAGAAGTTGTATTAGGGATAACATGATTTTAGTTCAGGAATTACTTAAGGGTTATAACAATAAAATGCTCACAAGGAGTTGCCTTGTGAAAATTGAATTTTATCTGGGATTTGATTTAGTTAGTTAGGGATTTATTCTAAATTCTCTAAATACTTTTGGTTTTCCATATAAGTTCATCTAATAGATTGAAGTATGGGTTTATACTCCTTTTGCCATACTCATTAATGGGGAGGTTACTAAGTCATTCAAAGAGACAAGAGGATAAAGGCAAGGAGATCTAGTTTCTCCATACCTATTTATTGTTTGCCTAGAGGTTCTTACTCTCTAATAGTCCATAAGACTAAGCAGGGAAATATGTTTAAAAATCATATTAAATGTAAACGAGTGGGATTAATCAGCATCTTATTCATAGATAATATATTGCTTCTTTATAGGGCTAATTCATCTTTTATAAACATATTAATAGATTCCCTAAATACCATGGGTAGGTTCTTTAGAGTATAAGACTTGTATAGATATCTCCTCAAGCTCAATAAATCTCATCATCTCACTCACTGCAAGGTAAGGGTTGAAACATAAAAATTTGCCTCTAAAATATCTTGGCATTCTAATCTCAAATAAAAGGTTAACTTACCAAAATTGTTAGCCACTGTTTGATTCTATAATAGGAAAATTAATCATGAACTTAACAATTTTCTATTGTATGTAGGCAAGTTACAACTTATATCAGTTATCTTTGATAGCCTTCATACGTACTGGTGATGTCATTTATATATACCACTAAAATTGATTAAAGAGATTGAGAAAGTCATAAAGAACTTTCTATAAATTGGTGTTGCTAAGGTTAAGTAGTGAAACATTTTCGCCCTAAAGGATAAAGGCTTAAGAATCAAAGCTATAAGAATTACAAACAAGATGCTCCTAACTAATTGGCTTTGAAAAGCCCCTTTATATATTTGGAGTATATTTGGGTTATATGGTAATATTCTTATTTATTAAAGAACTAAAGCTCCTAGAAAATTAAATGCAAGCAAGCTTATTCCTAGATCCTTATTAAAAATTTGAAACTAAGAAGCCATATGTCCTAAGAAATTAAGAATAGTAAATAATAGTGAAAGAACTTGATTTTGGTATGGTAATTAGAATGGTTTAGGACCCTTACATGTCAATCCAGTTCTAGAGAACTTGAAATTTAAGTCCCCGCGAATGCTAAAGCCAGTTTGATCATCATTGATAACACCTAGAATTTTAAATTTAGGGAATTTCTCTTAATCAAGGAATATGTGCCAAACTATAACTCCAATATGGAGATAGGGGATAAGCTTTCATGGAGAGCTCATAACTCTAACAAGTTTTCCAATAAATCATATTTGAACTTATCCAAAACCCCTTTTTCAAAAAAATAATAGTGAAGATTAATGTGGTTTCCTAACAATTGTCCTAAAGCTTATTTCATTTTGTGGTTAGCCATTAAGCAAGTTTTGAGAAATATGGATAAATTGAAAGTAATCTCCTCTTTTACTATCATATGCAAACTTTATTGCTTTGTTAAAGAAATCACATATCACCTACTTTCCATTTATAGCTTCTCCCCTTTCTTTTATATATAGGCTCTTTATCTGTGTTTATTAAATTACAAAGTAATTAATTGGCCCCACTTTGTAAAGTAAGTTGATAAAGTTAGATTTACTCATTAGGAAATTCATTTAGTTTTTAAGCTAACAATCAGTTGTGGTGTTTATGTGCTTTGGAAGGAAAGGAACTCGATACATTTTCAATTTTCTAGCAAATACCCAAAGCATTCACTTAAAACACTTTACATTAGATTAAAGAACTTGAGATGTTTTTAGCATGTCATGCAAACAACCAAAACGTTCACTCAAAACACTTTGCATTGGATCAAGCAACTAATCCTTGCTCAGAACATTTATTAAAAAATGAGTGATACATTCTCCGATAATTAGAATATCATTTATTTAAGGACTTTTAACTAATGTAAGTTAATTATAGGTTGAACTTCTAGAGGGAAGTTAGCTTTTTTTGTTAGGGCTTGCATTAGCTATGGCTTGTAACCTTATGTTCCTTATTTTTCTCATAGATGCAATACTTCTTATTGATGTATTCTCTTTTCTTCAAAAGAATTTTTATCTTTTAAAAGCATTATTATGTTTTAGGCTAAATTAGAGTCAAATAATAAAAACTATCACGTGGTCCCTTATTTTTAAAAACTATCAAATATCACCCCCTATGTTTTAGTTAATATGTCATAAATCCCCTCAACTTTGAAAACCTTATTTATACATGTAAAAGCGATACAATTTGAAGTTCTGGGAGGCCACATGGCACATTCTTACCATATAGCATTGTTGTTATATGGGTTATTCAACCCACACAACATTTGGTTTTATGCATTGTCTTTTTTCACAATCTATACAATGTCATATGAAGCATAAAGTCTAGTTCTATTGTATCCCAAATAGAACCAGACTTAGTTTAATTGAGGATGGGAAATTTTAATTGATTGGGAGCTGATTAAGGTTAGGAAATTTTAATTGATTGGGAAGCAAAAGGAAGGAACTAGAATGGGAAAGTTGTGAGGAGTGATTTCATTAAGTTGATAGCTTTGTAAGTAGGATCAATACCCATTTGGTAACTTCCATCTCTTTCATGGCACTATTTCAAATCTTTCTGTTGACAATACTCTTATGAGTTTTTTTTATTTCTTCTATTTCTATTTTGGTAACTTCCATCTCTTTCTTTCTTTTTTTTTTAGAAAATGTGTAAGGTACTTTAAAGAAATGGTTTGTAATCATAAGGAAAAATTGCGAAAGAAATTTTTATATTATTACTCCGTTAGCCATGAGCCAATTGATGCCAAGAATAGGAAATGTTTTCTTTCACTATACTTGTAATAATATATACACCTATGTAGATAACCTAAGCGTACCATCACCAATTCAAACACTAAATAGCAAAAATGTTATTTATGTTGATAGATATTTATTGATAGTTTTCTCTAGCTTATTTATATTTTTTAGTTATATTAATTCTTTTTAGTATTGTGATATATCAAAAAGATAATGCATATGTTTCTGATTTCTTCAATGTCCCTTTTTCCTAGTCTTATTGATCTTGTTCAAAGATTAAGTATTCAAAACAATTGGTTAATTGACATTAGTTCCTCGAATTCCATAATGTCTTAATTTAAAATTTTAAAGAAGTAATACGGGTTCAATATATATTGAATTACTAAAAATTCAAAAAGTATAATATAAAACCTCAGTGAATGCAACATACACCTCTATTTAGCTACAAATTTCTATTTAAATAGTGTGTCAGATATTCTTACATTCCTTGTTCAAGATGATAATCATAAAGATATTCTAGACATACTATTGTAAGTAGTTTCCTTACTTAACATTTATCCCAATGCATGTTTGAATTGGTCATATTATGCACTTGCATCATAAAATTAATGACCAATATAGTAGCTTAATGTTAAGATAGCTTTTCTAGATTTTTAACTGAAGGAACAATTATTTATTAATTAACCTATTGGCTTCGTTTAACTTTAGTGAACAAAAGTAGAAAATTTGTAAATAATTTGAGTGGTGAGTCAGTAAGTAGTACTTTATTTATATAGCTCGTAGTGATACTAAATTTAAACTGCAATATATTTTAACTGCAAAAAGGATTCTAAAATATTTGAAGGGAATAATAAACTATGATTGAAATGACTACGAAGACCTAAACATTCAACCATAAATGATGATTCGTAACTTAATGTCAAATACCAACTAGTATAGACTTGTTAATCTAAATTATTGGTGGCTTTATTTCCTTTTTTATATTTTCAAACTTCTTTTATCAAGAATGATGAACCTTAGCACCAACAGTTGATATTTTGATTGCGGAAAGTTCTTATTAATGAAGAATGTAGTAAGATGCAACATTATTCATAGATAAGGAATATTTTTTAATGGTAACTTTTACCTTCATGCTAAGCTCCAAAGAGTTGAACTGAAACCATACTTCATATATAGAATCATCAACATTAGCAATAGCAAGTGTGCAATAATGTGTCCATACATGTTGGAATTTTAGACTACAAGCTCATTTACAAACTTATTATACATCAAAGAACCTCAAAAGGAGATTTTTATGATGTAAAAAATGTGGGATAAATTTTATGCATAATATCTTATTTGTTATAGGGATTGTAACAAATAGATGATTGTTTATCTTGTTTATTATAGGAAAAGGAATGTTGCAATTTCTTTGAGTAGTTTGATGAGAAATTTACCCCATAAAGTGTAGATGTCATAAATGCCTTAAAAGAGAAGAACGTGACATACAATGAATAAAAGGGAGATGGTAAATTGACTTGGAGAGATAGTAAGCTTAGTTAGATATAGGATTTGATATTATTGTCTTAGATTTGTCTAAAGCAACAATTGGTATTAATATGTACAAGCGGGGATGATATTAACTATATTTATTCTTTTTTAAAATTATGACAAATTGTATTATATTATGCATTAAGTTAATGAAATGATTAATTATTTTATTTCATACATGTGTGTTCAAATATATAGCTTTGGATTAAATTCAAAACATCACCAAAATAACTCCATATACATGATGTTGTAATTATATACATATGATTCAATCTAGTAAATTCAAAAGTAGATAATAAATTCAAAAGATCAATAAAATAATTCCTTACACATCGTGTTGTGATTAAATGCATATAATATAATATATAAATTCAAAAGTAGACAATAAATTCAAAAGATTAACAAAATGATTCCTTACACTTGGTGTTGTAATTACATCAAAAGAAAGAAAATTGAGTCTATACATAGAACCATATGAGTTTGATTGATATTTTTTATATCAATAATTAAATTAACTACAAGTGAAAGGCATATTTGTAGCTAGCACAAGCAAGTACGAATCGATCCCACAAAGACAGTATGCATTAGTAATTACCCTTTTATATTGTCTAGCCTACGAATTAGATGTTTGGCTTTTTTATTAAAAATAAAAATTTAACTAATAAACTAAAAGGAAACAATAATGAATGCAAAAGACTAAGGAAATTACTTAGAAAATTCCTATCTTATATTAATAACTTTCTCGATTCTACTAATAAATAATCCATTTGTTTATTAACATAAATCTTTCTAGTTAAACCTAGGATTGCATTATCGATTTATGAATTTTATTATTAAGTTTGACCCTAATCCAGATGATTTATGTCGACCTAGCTGTAAGTTTGCAATTAACTCCTTTCAATTATGGTAAATCTATTTGTACAAAATATTTCTCATTCTCAATTATATAAAATCAAATCATGCACTAATATTTATGATATATTAGAAAAAGCATAAAAAAACATAATTTATTCACAATAAATCAATCAAAATAATTGCATTGAATAAAAGGATTAAAATATATTGTATCAAAAACTAAGGTTCATCACACCTAGACACTGAAAAGCGTTTAGTTACTTATAATAGAAACAAAATCATATATAAACTTGCAGAAAAATTAATAGAAAACAAAGAGTTCTTAATTCTAAATCTCCGTTTCTATTCTATTGAATCTTGTTACAGGTTTTGATTTGATCTAGCCTTCTATTAGATCTCTTTTGATATTAAATTCATGTTTTCCTAGTCTTTAGATCAAAATCGTCACCTCTCTAGATGTTTCATTTCTTAACTGTTGCACAATTTTGGTCTCCTTTGTTAGCCTCCATTCACATCCTTTTATAGTAAAATTTAGGGTTTCTAGGACTTACACGATCTACTACATTGGTATGTAAGAGACTGTTTATAATAAAAAATGCCTAAATTCGTAATTCTATATGGACATTGAGACTTACATAGGTGTACACACAGTTGTGTATCTCTAAATTGCTTCAAAACTTTGTTTTATTCCACGTTTTCATCCAAATTCTTCTTATTTTGGTCCATAAGGGTAATTATAACCCATAAATGCAATTGGAGATAATTAAGTAACAAAATTACAAAATATCAAGCAAAACACATCAAATATAGTTGTATAATTATAGTCAAATATGCATCTATCAAACATCACCACACTTAAGTTTTTGTTTGTCCTTAAGCAAATCATAATCTAAATTATCTAACTTTACAACATACATCCTTTATTAATCACATCATGTCCATCCATACTATTAGTCATCATATCATACTGGTCAAATAAACATACAAGTATAATTAAGTTATCCTAAAACTAACTTTATAAGTTAATATTAATAATAATTACTTCAATAATCTCATTGAAACCAAAAGCATAAATCTTTATACTCTCACTAAGATTTTACTTAATGCACTCAAGTGTTTAGAATAAAAAGAATCAAACTCTAAATCAAAGCATCATACAACTCTTTCCATATGCTTGCAATATTATCATATCTTCACCATTTATATGTAAACTAGAAATAAAAATCAAAAGGTCTTTATAATGGTTGTAATAGTGCTTAGGTAAGGAATGGTTGGGATAATAAAAGTGTGATAAAAATTTGAAGGAAATTTATAAAAGAGAACATTACATGAAACTTGTTCATAATATACAAAAGTCCATTCATTGTGAATCCATTAGTACTATATTTTTAACTACAATTTTTCTATGCTCATTTTTTTATTTGAATCACAATAATTGAGCATTCATTATGTAATACAATTAAAGAAATATCGGACCTTTCAATTTTTCAAGTTTAAAACAAGCAAGTAATGTAAATAACCTTCAAGGTTCAAAATAATAAAAAGGCTTCAAAGAAAAAAATTGGATAAAGTTTAATTATGAGGTTATAATCAATGAAAAAGGCTAAGGTTCAACTTGGTTACTCCTAAAGGATAAAATATGGTAAGGTAATTATCAAAGAATATAGGCTAAACAAATGTTGAATCTACGTATCTTTATCATTTCCATGATTCTAATTTAACCAAATATGATCTCAATATATATAATAAAAGTAAGTTTTAGAATTATCTCGCTATGTATGATAACACACTACAAAGAATAACATAACTTTAAAATTTTTGAAATTTTTATCTGAGGCTCAAAAGCTATAAAAAAAGATGGTTTTATGTAAGTAAATAATATGCAATTTCATTTAATTTGGCTATCTCAATGACCATTAAAAATATGACTTATAAAAGAAATTTTATTCTAACTATCATCCTATACTAATTCAAATCAATTTCAATAATGATTTCAAGTATTTATGGGCAAATTTCAATTAATTCAATATATTTGTTCATAACTTTAATAGAAAAGATTATAATAAGCTTAACAAAATCATTGAAATTATTAACCCTTCCCCGCACTTAAACTTATACATTGTCCTTAATGTACACAATATAAGTATATGTAAAAATAAGTAAGAAAGTTGAGTTAGTACTTCCCTGAGTAATAAGCTTTTCCTATTCTGATTTTGGGACTATCCATCTAATATTAGACTAACTTCTTTGCAAAATAGAAAGAAAAGGGGATAAAATATAAAATATAAAAATAACATAAATAATTAAGAAACAAGAAATATCATTGACTATAATGTTAGATAAAACAAAATAATGGTGGAAAGAACATAAGAAATATACACAATTAATAAAGAAAAAGAAAGAAAACAGATAAAAAAGTCAAACATCTCCCTCATGATGTGATCCAAACTGGTTTGAGAGAAAATCCTCTAGTTGATGATCCTGATCAGGTGGAGGAACTGTTAAGGAAGTACTTTCACCAGATGGTGGAGGCTATAAATCAATGCCTTGATGACTCGACATTAACAACATGAGCTCTTCCATCCATCAATTTTTAGTCTCAAGCCTTCTTAGCCACTCAACCGAAGTTGCAAGCTGTCTTACCCCCTCAAAAGCTCCACCTGCCATCATCAGATAATCTTTTGAGTACCCAGAAGTTGAGCTACTCATCTTTCTAGCAGTGTTATCTTTAACTGGTCTGGATGTAGTATCCTAGCCTTGGAAACTCTAAAACTATCCTCCGCTAGTACTGCACCTCTCGTCTTGGGTGGCGATGGCTGTAGATATGGTGGCTACTCTGCGATATGTTGCTCCACTCTATCTCCATCCTTCTTTGATGGCTCATAGGGCTCCCCCGTAAGTCTATAAGTGTTAACTATGGGGCTCCGATGTCCACAAACTATGCACATGTGCTATATCACTACGAGGTTTAGCATTGCCATGGTACCTTTCTACCATATTGGTGATAAATGATCAAACATCCCTATCTATCGTGCAATTTTTCTTTCTTCGCTTTGACGCCTAATGAACTAGACAAGTGTATATCCCAGGTGGATTGGTGTCCTCTCACCCGTACTCCACAAATAATACACATCTAAGTTCTCGATGGCTCCCAAAATGTCACCTTGACCACTTGGTGTGTGACTCAGAATACCATTAATGTACCAGAGCATAGGATGTCACAGTGTAGATGCCTTAGATTTGGTTGGGTTATAATCTTCCTCCGTGCTAATCATACATCAAAAGTGATGATGAGACAATCCACATGGAAAGTATGTTTATAGTGCGATATACTCTAATGTACCCTAAAATCCCCATCTTGATGCAAAATTTTAAATAACTCTTCCAAACCATATATCCCTTCATCTGGAATTAGATCATGTTAGGTTGATCCCGTCATAGTCACCTCTCTATAAGGAACATGGAGACTGCCTCTAATGTCAGCTCTATGTAGGAGGGCTCCACGTTCTCGAAGACTTGGGACCACATGCCAACATTCAAGAGGTCCCGAACTTGCTAAGCTAAACTAATTTACTTCAGTGCCTCCCAATCGATGAATCTGCCAGTCTTGAACTTTTTATCTTTTAGCATTTACTCCGACATTAAACAACGACATTCTCTACCACTCTGAGGGCTGGGCTACAGTTGAGAAACCTTTCCCTCGTTATCACTTCCTTGGGATCTCCTTTTCTCACCTTGATCTCGTCATTATGACTAAAACTTTGAATAAGTGTGAGAAAATTTCTAGATAAATTATAGGAATACACATTTCCCCACACTTCACACATATTATGCTCACTAAATAATTAAATGTGAAAACAAAATAACAACAAAAACTAAAATATATAAACAAACTGAAAACAATTAATTAAATGAGTAAGCAAGTAAATAAAATAAAGTAAATAAAATAAAATAAATGGAAAATAACCTAAAAATCTTATTAAACACAAATCTAAGATTAGAAATATTATAATAAACAATAAAAAGTAATATAATTGTTTAATTACAAATTGACGCGAAATTGATGGAGTTAAACATTTAACTCATGCAAAAATAAAAAATGGCAAGCAATTAAACATAAACACAACTTCGGTTTATAATGAAAATAAGTAATTAATCACAATTCCACGAAAATATCACAATTTAACAATTAGTGAGTGAAATTGCACAATTCTACAATGCGAGTAGAATTCTCACCCAATTCATATGCAATTAATCAAATTGAATCAATAAATCAATTAGGTAAACATTCAACTATTAAACCATAATGAAGCAAAAAATCACACAAATTCTCTTAAAATCCCATATCCTCAATTCTAGTGTTTTTAAGCAAAAATTGTTAGTAGTGTGTCCTAGGCCAATGGATATTTGTGATTCATGTATTAACATTATGACTTGTTAATAATATATTATGAGGTATTCCTTTTA
>JAOSBN010008837.1:0-18622 GCA_027563595.1 Erythroxylum suave | reverse complement strand
CCCGATTTGACTCAATTGATTAAGGATTTTTCGCAAGTGTGTGTATCGATTCAATTAAGAGATTTTTGTAAAGAGATATGACTGATTGAGTGCCTTAGCACGCCACCCTCGCGAGGCACGAACTCGGATATCACCATCGATGTCGGGTTTGGGTCCTGCGGGAGTGGGGTGCTACAGGGTCTGCCTCAGTAATCAAGTCGTAAGTGGACTCCAAAGTAAAATGCTCGTGATGGTCAGGGCCCCAGATGAGTGTAACTGCGTCCTCAGCTAGTGAGGGGGGCCGGACCTCCATTAGGATCCGACAAAGGGTCCCCAGAAGGAAAGGAGTGATCGAATCCCATTTCCAATCGCTATTTTCGGTCACATACTCGGCCACGAGCTTGGGCAGCATGCTGTCCGGAGGAGTTTTGGTAGCCTCGCAGATTAGGGAACCCCAGCTGGGAAGCCATTGGTTGAGCCAAAATTTCGCTCTTTATCCATTGCCTAAGGTCCAATTAATTCCATTGCGGACATAAGCCCATGTAACGGCTATGCCTCGCCAAAGATTCAATGTCCCCGAAGTGGCCAAAGTGTGAGGAACATGGTGAGCATTAATCCGATATTTAGCTCAGAGGAACTGTACCCAAAGGGTTGAGGGTTTGGTAAGCAGTTCCCATCCCAACATAATGAGGTAGGCGTCGTTGGTAGCACGAATATGTTTGAGGCCAAGGCCCCCGGCCTGTTTTGGATGGTAGACCGCATCCTAGTTAACAAGGTGGATTGGCCTCCTCTCATTGTGGTTCCCCCAAATAAAAGATTGCAGATTCTTTTCCAATTCGTCGCAAAGACGACAGGGTAAGCGCACAGTCTGCATTGTGTAAGTGGGAATCGAGGAGATCAAGGATTGGGTGAGGGTAACTCGGCCAGCTAGAGATAATTCCTTAGCCCGCCACCCCGCTAGTCTTTGCTGAACTCGATCAAGGATATACTGATATGTATGCCCTGTGGGGCGCACGTGGAGTAACCGGACGCCTAAATACTTGCCTAGATTTGTGTTGCTGGGGGTTTGTAACACATTGCTAAGACGATGTACCATGTCTTGCGGCACATTCAGGGAGAAGTAAATGCGGGTTTTGTCCTTGTTCACCTTCTGGCTGGACGCGTTGCAAAACGTGTCCAGGATCGTCGAGACTCTAGCCATTTGAGCCACCAACGCTTCACCAAAGAGGACTAGGTCATCCGCGAAAAAGAGATGTGAAATGACTAGCCTGGAACTGGTCCACCTAAACGGCTTCCATTGCTCTTGGGCCACTACGTGTGAGATGAGGTGGCCCAATCGTTCCAAACATAACACGAAGATGTACGGTGATAATGGGTCTCCTTGGCAGATCCCTCGGGTAGGGGTGAAGGGGTCAGATAGCTGACCATTCCACGCCACTTGCATGGATACCGTAGTAATACATTGCATAATCAGTTGGAGTAAAGGAGCAGGAATCCCTATAACTTGGAGGATCCTGGTGATGAAAGGCCATCGGAGACGGTCATACGCTTTTTCTAAGTCCACCTTAAGCGCAAAATAGCTAGTTTTCCCCTTCTTCTTCCACATCGAATGAATGATTTCTTGGGCGATGATGATATTATCAACTATCTGCCTCCCCGGAATGAAACTGCATTGAGTATTTGCCACCAACTGATTTAGGTACGGTTTAAGGCGATTCACAATAACCTTCGAAATTGTCTTGTACAAAACCGAGCAAAGACTGATGGGCTGAAAGTCAGTAATATATTTTGGGGAGGCCACTTTGGGAATGAGTACGAGGATAGTATGGTTCAGAGCTTTGTTCGGGTGCATCCCAAAAATTACTGACCGGACTTCAAATTTGTGGAGAGGTTGGCCTAGGACATTCAATTGTTCCACGGTGAGGCGAGGGAAAGCGTGGCAAAGTGCGGGGTTCAGCGTGGGGTTGGTGTCATCTGTGTAGAGGTGCACAAAAAATTGCGGACTAGGGAACGTAATTCTACGGCATCAGTGATTGCCGTATCATGGTGGTCGAAGAGACGCTCCACCAAAAGCTGCTTCCATTTGGTCGTAGTGACTGTGTGATAATAACGAGTGTTACGGTCACCCTGCGCTATCCAATCACATCGGGCTTTCTGGTGCCAGTAAATCTCTTCCTAACAGGACACGTGTAGCAGTTCCTCACTAAGTTTAGATTCTAAAGCTAATAAGGACTCTAACTCAGACTGCTGCAGAGTACGTTGGATGCCTGCTAAGCGCACCCGCAAGCGGCATTTATGGTGGAAGATATTCCCAAAGATAGTGTGGTTCCAGGTCTCGAGGCGGCTAGAGAAGGCGGATAAGGACTTGGCAAACGTCTCCTCATGTGGGAGCCAGGAGTTTGCAACTAGGGAGGGGAAGTTCGCATGTGTTAGCCAGGCTGCTTGGAAGCCGAAGGGAGTTGGTCGTCCAGCTCGCGGATAGGGATGAGAGAATTGAACTAACAACAGTTTATGATCAGAACCTAAAAAAGGAAGATGATGATTAGTCGTATGCGGGAAGAGTTCTAGCCAGGCTGACGAGCTGAAGACGCGGTCGAGTCCTGTTTGTATGGTCTCCCATCGCCAAGTAAATCGAGACCCAATGTACCCTAGATCATGCAGTTCACTGTCGTGAACCCATGTGCTAAAGGCCTGGCAGACCACTGCCGTGTGTGGGGACCCCCCTTTTTTATCTCTAGCCGTAAGTTTTGCATTAAAGTCCCCACCAACAAGCCAGGGACGAGTAACGGACTATCCTATCTCCCGTAGCAGGGGCCACAAGAATTTTTGGTTAGACGGCTGGGGACTGGCATAGATAGCCGTGAATTCAAACGCACGGGACTCGTGATGGATTATAGCATGAATCAGTTGTTTATGGGCCAAGACGATGGATACTGTAAACTTCTTTTTCCAGAGTAGCCAAATCTCGCCCTTAAAGTCGTCAGCATTGACGCGAAAAGTAAAATCAAACCCTAGCTGATTAATGACTGCTTGTGCTCGGCGGCCACTAATGCGGGTTTCCACTAACACAACTAAACCCAGGTGGAACTGACTGATGTAGTTCTGGAGGATTGTGGAGAACCGGGGGTTACCGGCTCCTTGATAATTCTAAAAAAGGACTGACATAACGAATATAGAGATCAGGGCCTCATATCGTGGGGTTGTGCCGAAGTGCCTGCCGTCGCCATACTCGGCCCGACTGTTAGTGCCGGGTCCGCATTTGCGTTAATCGGCATTCGGTCGTCCGAAGACTCCATCATCTTGGAGTCGCCATCGCCACGTTTTTGGGGCTCAGGTGGGGGCTGGGTGGGAACAGATTCGCTGGGGGTAGGCCATTCCATGACCCTCTCAATCCCAACCATCGGTTGCTCAAGGGTTTCTGCTCCCGCAACCTAGCCCTCCATCGGCTGTGCACAGAGCACGGTTTGGTGGGAGGTGAGAGATATCACTTTGTGTTGGGCCTGGGGGGTTGGTTGAAGTTGGGTGTAAATGGGGTTTGGATTGGGCTAGGGGGTCCTTGGGCCTGATGGGCCACTTGCTTGCCTTTCCCTAGGACCTTTGGCTTGGCTGGAGATCGATGGGCCTGGGATGCTAGCCCATGTGCGCCCCTGGCTCGGCCCTGCGTTATGCCTAAGCGGGACGACGTCGTTGCGGCGTGCGGAGCTCCAAAGACAAGAGTAGTCTGCGTCTGCGTTGAGTCTTCCATTATATCCCGCAGAGCGTCGAACCTGGATCCGCGCGTCTCTTCCTCCATACTGACTGTGTATGACGTGCTAGCAGGTGAACGTTGCGGAGCCGAACGTTTAGACAACCGTTGGGCTTGGATCCACAGGTCAAGAGCGTTGTCCAACAGAGCGGCAAGCGTGGGAGCGGTGGTGTCTCCCAGTCCGCCGTGATTCTGCGGGGTCCCTACGCCAGGACACTCCTGGTCTCAGCGGCAGCACTGGCACCAGGAGGATGTGGTGGAGGCGGCGAGCAGGCTCTGGTATCGTGTCCAACTTTCCACAGCGAAAGTAGATCTGTGAGAGGCCCTCGTACGCTATTCGAAGCGTTTCGTCATCTAGGTCTACGGTGGGTCAAAGGGGGAGGCTCAGGTTGACGTCGACAGCAAACCTCGCAAACTTGCCTCTTTGGGTGGTCAAGGTGGCTTCGTCTATCTTGATCGTGTGTCCGATCAAGTTGCCCAGTGTTTTAAGAACACAGGGACGGTACCAGGCTATGGGAAGGTCGGGGAAGCGGACCTAGACAACGGTGCGGGGGGTGGTACCCTGGGCTAGTCGGAAGGCGGAGGTCCAGCGTTGGACCGAGAGTGCGTGACCAAAAATAGTCCACGGTCCCTGCGTCAACGCTTTCAGGTAATCATCTTCTACCTTAAACTTAATTAGATAAAAATCTGAATCTAAATCAACGATTTTAATCTGGCCCTGTGGTTGCCAGAGGACGTGAAGTCGGTTGTTGAGGATCCAGAAGCCGACCCGCCGGCTGAGTAGTTTGACCACCATTGCCTGGGACCACTAGTGGTCCAATTTGTCCCGAAAGTTCTGGGAGAGGGCAATGCCGGCTACTTGGCCTTCAGTGGTGATGCGAATGTCGCCTTCTTCGGGGTCAACGGGCTCTTCAGGTGTCCAGGACGAAGCTGCAGTGGTTTGTCCACCAAGTTGGTCCTTTGAGACCGCTGCACTGTAGGACAATGGTGGGAGAGGTAATGTGTCTTCTTCCCTGGTTCTGTGCGACTTTTCTTTTGAGGCTGACCCTCAGGTCCAAGTGCATTGGTAGTTGAAGGGGGTTGCATGAGTGCATGAAAGTAGTAACGAATTTTGGATTGCGGTGGGAGGAGTGTTGCAATGTGGTTTCTGGAAATAGTGGATCAGAAGGGGGCAGTGGATTTCGGTGAATGGGAATTTTAGGGAGCAGATGAACAGTAATTCAGGGAGCATCCATTTCTTTTTGTCATCTCTTTTTCTTTCTTTAACATTGAGTAGGTGCTTCTGGATTCACTATTATTACCCTCCTAAGTTTTCTCTCTTGTGCCATGCATTTTAACCATTCATTAGATTACTTTATTCTTCTTTTCTTCGACTTCTCCAGATACTTCTATTCTCCACACACGTTAACCTCTTCTTCAAAAATCCCCATATCTTTGTCCTTCGATTGATGAGTTTGCGTGAGGGTTTATGGAGAAAATGTGATCTCCTTCACGCTTGCATTATTGTGAACAAATCATAAGTTGGAAAGGTTTTAAATGATTAAATAGTCATCTTATCTCTTTAAGTTATTTCTTCGAATGTCATTATTGATCAATATACACTAGTACTTCTATTGGGAATTGATGATTGATAATGTTTCAAAACCTAATCCACAATTAAATCAATAAGATAAAGATAATTAAGGTTTTAAGGTTCAATTAATATTTAACAATTATAAAATAAATATATAAAAATTTGAATAAAATTAAAGAATTCAAAATAAAAACTATTTTCCTACAAAGTTAAAGTTTAATTAAAAATTTATAAAATAAAAACTAATCAATTTATTATGATTTGTTAAAATATATCAATAAATTAATAAGTCAGTTAATTTATAATTAAATATTATTAAAATGATCTGAATCGAAAAATTAATTAATTAAAATTTTTTACAATTAAATGAATAAATAATTTAATTTTTTAATTGGTTAAAAATTTTATTCATTCCTATAAAAAAATCAAGTTTACAAATTTGAAGATTACAAAATTTCTGATCTTTGTAATTTTATTTAACTTTAGAATGGAGGGTCACACAAAATATAATTATGATTGTCTGTTTTCTTCCTCAAATTTCCAAGTCTTCATATTCTTTATAGTCTTTGTCTGCAACTTTGCCAAATGTGAGATTTTGATGAAGAATATATCTGATAAATTATTTTAAATGTTCTGATTTCATGAGGTTTATAAAAAATATTTTATTTTTCAATTTTTAAAATTTATATACACCTATTTTAAAATTCGTGTTACTATTAATTGTCTCTAAGTAGAATTATTAATTTTTCTCAGTATATTCTCATTATTTATTATACAACCAATTTTTTCAATTTTAAAGTGACTGATTAATTCGTGATTTGATTTAAATCAAGAGTCATAATCGTAATTGGACTATCATACACAGTCCAATCAACAAGTAACGTGTCAAATGGGAGATTTTATCATATAAATATATCTGATAAATTATTTTAAATATTCTGATTTTTATTAAAAACAACTCTCTCAAAAGTTGATAGCAATTTATGTTTTTTGCCTCTCCCTCTTATTATTGGACCACCTCCAGAGAAAAAGTTGAAAGCACTACACTAAGCAGATTTTCTAAACAATTTCCAAATGCATTTCTTTTCAATGATCTAGACAGGAACGAGTAGATTTCTCTTTAATTGCCCACTTGCTTTATAATTGTCTTAAGTTTATATAATTAATCCAATTTGTCAAATTAATTTGTTAATAAGTTCAAAATAGGTTTAAATATAAGAAAATAAAGAAGCAATATTAGATGTATTCTCCCCGTTTTGTTGAAAATAGTCACCTTACGTCTTTAAGTTATTTCTTCCAATGTCATTAGTGATCAATGTACACTAGTACTTCTATTGGGAATTGATATAATAGGAAAATATTCAAATTGGATTAATAAAAGTAAGAAAAATAAAAATCCAAAAAGATGAAATAAAATGTTATAATTTTATTAACACTCCTTCCTATTGTTTATGGCATTTTCATAATTTTCTAAACTATTTTAGTGGTGGAGAACTTATAAAAAAGACAACATTCCATGTTGTTTATGACAAATAGTATCTGATTTCCTTGCCTTCAATTTGTTATAGGAACCAACTGGGAACCTTTCCTTACGCAGAAACACCATAACCTGATCACCCTCGACAAACAATTTCTTACGCCTCTTTACATCTGCTGCAGCTTTATACTTTGCATTCTTCTCTTCCAATTGGGTTTTCGATTCAGCCTCAACGTCCGGAACTTGCTCAGCCATGTTCTCGGCGGCAAATGCTTATGTACCAAGAACTTATAAAAATGCACATTTTCATAATTTAGTGGTGGAGAACTTATGAAAAAGACGTAACTCTCCTATTGTTTATGACATTTTCATAATTTTCTAAACTATTTTAGTGGTGGAGAACTTATAAAAAAGACATAACATTCCATATTGTTTATGAGAAATAGTATCTGATTTCCAGGAGACTTAGTACTGAACAACGTTCTAAGAACTTGTACAAACAAACAATATTTCTACCACCACAAATCAATCAACTAAATGTACAGAAAACAGAAAGAAAGAAGTAAAGAATCAAGATATCCAACAATATGACACATTGTACCAATTCACAGTGGCAAATGTCGTCTTCAGTTCTCCATACAACATCCTAAGACAAGTTGACAGGTTCTTGTAGAACTGCATCAAAGAAAGAAGAAAATAAGCAATCCAACTTGCGTCATCACCAACGCTCACGATTTTTAGTATTCTTAAGAGTCTCACAATAATATCACTCCCAATTCAAGTCGATATCCATTCCCTACAATCAATTATCGAGCAATCAGGTAAATGGTCCCCTTAATGATTTTCAGACAATCATAAACAAAAGCTAAAACAGTGATTTTCAGTGTAGATGATATGCAACCTAGTCAAGGTTTTTTTTATAAAGAAATTGGAATAACATTATTATTGATTTTTTTGTTACTGTTGTCTGTCGAATAATGCAGGAAGTTCTGTATTCGTAACATTTACAGGACAATCAACATAAAAAACCATCAACAGTCTGCATAGCAAGTGACTATGATGTTTTTAAATTTTCTTTGTGGTACTTACATGATGCAGATATGTCATTTAGCTGAATCTGGAAGACTTCTACTATTTCTCT
Source organism: Erythroxylum suave (assembly GCA_027563595.1). Taxonomy (NCBI): domain Eukaryota; kingdom Viridiplantae; phylum Streptophyta; class Magnoliopsida; order Malpighiales; family Erythroxylaceae; genus Erythroxylum; species Erythroxylum suave. Next base: position 10,707 of record JAOSBN010008837.1, on the reverse strand, counting down.
CACTGCAAAGTTCTATTGTTCTTAGATTCTTTTCAACAATTAGCAGCTAATTCACTGCTTCTCTTTTACATCATCTCCTTAACATCCATGTTTTACTAAGCAGCATGTTGATCAGTAATGTACTATGCAAGAATATTTCTCAAGCATCATATATTTGTTTTAATTCTAGGTGTTACTTAAAATTTCACTCACATGACCACCAAATCACTACAGTTCAACTGTCCAACATTTAGGTCATATTACACCAGTTAACCAACTAGTCATCCCTAAACTTTTGAAGAGGAGTACAAGTACAGGCCTAATATAAATTGTATATGATTTATATTCATTAGAGTAGGAGAAACCATATTTTAAAAGAAAGGATACATTATGGAACTCTAAGTATCTCCTTTGGCCTTTCTCACTTCAACCGTATGAACAGAAGGAGCCACTTGAAATATCAGTAGAAATATAAGAAAAGAGGGAAATTAATAGAAAGATAAACTATCAGGCTCCATCTTAATTTCTTTCGAAGTCACAAACCTCAGTAGCAATGTTAAGGTTTCCCTTTCTTACTGTTTTTCATGTTTTAAAGCCTCATCTATCAAAACCATTTGAAAAGTAAAGATCAGTTCCACCCCTTCTGCTTCTGCTAAATAAGAATAACAATTATCCTCCAAAAGTATCACTGACCTTGTAGTTTTATGTCAAAACCACGTGGCTTTACCGCTGCTTCAATCTTGTGAACTATCTCATTGGCAGGACATTTAGATGCGAGCCTTGTTTCCCGTTTAAGGCCCTGTAGTTGATCATAAATCATCAAATCAAAATCAGAGGATAGCATGAGTTTCGGTATTCATTTATAATCCAATAGTAATATGTCCATCATAAAACATTGGGACGTTCATGGGAAAGCCAATGCTATTCGTGCCTATAACTTTCACATGACCACTATAAAGCTATTTCCCTTTCCAACAAAGGATCCTTGGTTTGTTGTATGAAATGATTTTTTAATACTTGAAAGATTAGGGGATGAGGAAAAGCATACATGCAACTACCAACATGGAATCACAAGATCATCCACATATATCTGCACTAAGTTGGTCCCATTACTCTACAAAACTCAGAAGCATGTGGAAGATGTTTTGATCTTCCATCCAACTGCACACTAAAAAACCGACAAGCTAACATACAAGCGAGAAAAGAAATTTTAACACAAAAGAATCATAAAATAAGAGAACTTGTTCCATGTCAAACAAATTCCAAAGATTCAGTCTTTTTGACATAGAAATCAACTCAAATGCATTCATAGCTGTTGGTTGTTCTTCCTTCTCTATGGCATGGTGCTTCTGTTAAATTGGAGAGAATGCATATCAAAAGAGATTCCCACCAAGTACAAGAAAATGTGTCTCCAAATACATTCACCTAAACTTCTTAAAATTTGTTGCAAACTCATTTTAAACTTACTTCAGAGTCCTTAAAAATAGTTTCAACATCATCTGAGTTGGTGTTTTCTTCTTCCTCAAAGACAGGGGGCTTATAATCTTTCTTAAACCATTCGTTTTCCAAGATTTCTGGTATGGTAATATGTTGGAATAAGAGCCAATCAAAGCTGTTAAAATAAAATAATGCGAAAGTAACATGAGAGAAATTCGTGGTTTGACTTACATGCATAGATATAGAGACCCACAAGGGTTATATTTGTCTTCATAAAACTTGTGTGTAATATATTGTACATAGGGTCATAGAGGGAGGAATAAGAGACAGATTTGTCAAGAATATATTTGATTCACAAAATCACTTAAAATTGAAGATAAAAATTTAATTCTTTGATTCGATTCTAATAAATCACATAATATTTCTTGATATTATGAGAAAAACATCAACTACAAAATGCAAAATGCTTATGGTCAATAATACTTTGGGAGGGCCAATGCTAGGTGGAAAAAGATGTATACACTTTCTTTTTCTGTTTTGTTTAGTTGACTGTGAGACTTGTTTGCTTGAACAGTCTCTTGCTTTGTACAGAACTCTTCCTTTTGATTTGTTGATTTTACGGACTTATAAAAAAAAAGTTGTATACACTCAAGCTCAAGTCTAAGCACATGCATTTTGTTGTAGCCAAATAAGTGGTACACACACAACATAAGCCAAGCAGGTAAGGTAAGAACTTTAAGAGTTTCTTCTGGTAACAAGAAAACATCATATTATGTGATGCCTTCATACATGTAAAAAGAACATCTATTATGTTTAATTATTGCATAAACAGCATAAGCTTTCAGTTTCTGTTTCTGCTGAAAAAATGTACTTTGAACAATTCGTGGAAGTCAATATCACCAACTCAACTAGTTGCTACTTCTCAATGACCAAGAAATTGTTTGAAGAGAAAACATTTCAAAGAAGTAAAGGGCACATCTAGGCCTTGACAATCGTATTAATCTACCTATATGAGATGTAATTAAGAATTAAAGATCAACGAATTAATTTGTTCTCTAGGCACTCCAATATCATCCGCTGCAGAAACAATGTGAGTCAAATTCTTCTTAAATCACAAAATCTGGGTTTTATTTTTTCCTTTCTTTCTAAGAGATGGAGAATCAATGAACAAAGCTGATCAAATCATCTCATAAAAGTGAAACTACTTATAGTCATAGGGTTGGGATCTAAAATTCGAGCAATTAATTTCATGGCACCAAATGATAGCTACGGGGACGTGAATTCAGCTGCTGAAATCTGCAATGGAAAAAAATGAAATGACAACTAAAGGATTAGAAAAAAAATTGAAAGAGGTGATACAAAATCTGCAAAACACTAACATTTTTTGCATAGATTGATTAGATTAGCATCATCGAAAGGCAAATATCATGCAAGCAATACAAAAGTATAATTCCACATGACCACAAGTATGCAGTGGCTCCATCATAACTTCTATCATTAAGAGCCTGATCCACAACATTATTTAAGGTCAAAGCAAAAATCAAAGCAAAAATTATTAAGTCAGTAATCCACATGGTGGGGTAATTTTGGTAACTCAAAGAGTCATCCAAACCTCAGGAGCAACATAATTTGGAGTCCCACAGGTAGTATGAAGGAGGCCATCATCCTGCCAAAATCAAAACAAACATCTACATAAGCACATAGAAGCCAAGAAACAAGCTCCAAGTGAGCAGTCAAGTTGAAACAACAAGGGTACCCCTAGTTGAAGAAAAACCACTTGATGAGAAAAAGAAGGTGAAAACAATTTGTTACGATTTTCCTGACTTGTTGAGACAGCTCACTCAATCCAAAATCAGAAACTTTAAGGTTTCCATATGCATCCAACAACAGATTTTCGGGCTGTAAGAGAAACAAGACAGATTAGAAGGAAGATGAGGTAAATTTGTATGAGTCTCCTAGATAAGTACGTAATGAATGCCACATACAAATAACTAACAAGTTAATTATAAGCCTCAAAGAAGAAATTAAAAGTACCTTTAGATCTCTGTGATAGATACCCCTGGCATGGAAATAATCAACAGCTTTAATAAGTGGCTGGAAATATCTGCGGGCTTCATCCTCTCTCATCCGCCAATGGTTTACCTTCATAACAAAAATCACTACTTAAAAGGCAGGTCGTAACTGACATAAGGCTGCACTACTTGTTCTCAATACTTGTTTAAATATAAACAGAATAGTTATTGTGCAAACATTGTAATCATTTAATTGAATTAGTGTATGCGATAGTCATGGAATCCAACGGTTATCTTCTTCATCAAATTTATTTAGCTCATGGTGGTGAACCAATCAGCTACCAAATAGGCTCCAACAAGAGTATAGCAACTTGCAATTTTGTCGAAAAGTTCTCCCCTAGTAACAAACTCCAAAATTATAAATATCTTTGCCTTGCTTCCATCACCTAAAAATTATCAAAATAATTTGGTAAATCTCACACCAAGCGAAACAGTTCATAACTTCATTGGATTTGGAGCACTTAAATATAATAGGCAAACATGAAATCCTATGATAACATGAGTCCAATATGGTCACAAGAAGAAAGAACATTGGGACTGTTTTCTAATCGGAGATAAATAGCATTATTTGATCAATAATCTATACTAAAATTACGCCATCAATTTGTACCTTCTTTACATGCTCACAAAAAAATTCTAACCCGACAGATGAATCAAGATTTTTCAAACTTAACTAATTATAAAAAAATCAAATCAATAAATTCATTTTTATAATTTAAATTTAAATTTAGGCTTAAATATACAGGCTCTAGCCTATTGACATTTCAATCTTGATTTTTTGATGACTTTATATCTCTTGATATATGTAAATAGTAAAAAAATTATAACCAATTTGGGTATTAAAAATAGCGAATCACACGCCAGTTTCTTTAGATCTTTATTCTTGTCTAAACAAACATATTAAAGACCTTAATTTGTTTGCATTAGAAAAATATCTATAGCGGAAATAAGTGAGAGTTACTCTTACAACTGGTTCCAATTGCCAATGCAATTTTGCAACAGAAAAAATGTAAAATATTAGATAATATGCTTAGGCAAAATGCAAAATAAGAATATGTATAAATCAAGACTCCTACTCAAAATGAAATATGATAACTTATTATCTTCAATTGAATTGGTGAATAAATGGTCACGAAAAGCAACATCATAAATAGTATTTTAATCATCTAGGCCTAAAATATATTTTTGGCTACCTTATGCAAGCTTTGCTAGATCTATTATTGAAGGAAGTCTTGCATCTCAAGTCCCATACGGCAAACGATTTATCTCTTGAATCGGAGACAAGATCTGATAAAAATAATAAGACAAAAAAAGTACTTTACTGCTTTGGAAAGTTAAAGCGGGTACTATCCACAGAGATGGAAGGCTTTATGATACCTACTAAAATTTGTTGGGTAGGAATACAAAGACTTGACAGTTGCTGTGTGACCAGTTAAAACACCAGTGCATTTCTTCTCCTGGACGTCCCACACCTTTATCTGCAAATTGGTCAATTTAATCAAAACAAGGTGAAGTATATAACCCCATGTGTGCGATAATATGAAATGCTTATCATGTATGGCACTTGGAATATGGTGACCTTTATGATATCCTTAAGATGTGAAAGTATCTGAATCATTTAAGTTTACCTCAATCCCTTGTAATTGTTTCTTGATCATATTTTCCATCTTTCTTCCATATATTTTATCTTCTTTTGTCCAAGAAGTCGAACAGTTTAACATTTCTAAAGAAACCATTTGACATAAGTAACTTACAGTTTGATCACTGGAAGCTGTGAGTGGATTCGTATCCTCCTGAAACAAATGTCAAAATGGACCTTGCGTTAGCATCAAGAAAACGAACTTCCATCAAGTTCCGTTGCCACACGTCAAAAGCTAAAGTACAACATTCACGCACATTCCAAAATACTGGAGCACATATTCCATCACAAACTGAGCTCTCAACTCCCTGGGAAACACATTGGCAGTGACCGCCATGATGCTAAAAAGGCTTAGGGTAGGCCATCGTTTATGCAATATGAAGCTTCATTAGAATTCATCAGATATGGAGGAATGGCAGTGATTAAGAATCAATGGTGCTTAGTAGAAGTCGTGAAGAAGAAGAAGAACTTGTTATTACTATGATGAAGATGATCATGATCTCTATGTAGATGGTGTATCGTTCAGTGTTCTCAAGCAATGTAGCCCAATTCATCTCTAATGTTGATTTGCTTTTATAATTTCGAGATAATGGATTAGTTTTATAAGTTGATTTGCTTAGCGTTGGTATAGTCCTTTCATTTTGCATCTATCGTCCGGAAGCAAAACAGGATATTGGGTCTACATTTCTTCAAAAGGTCCACTTGTTAACGATCTTTAAAAGGTCCTTTCGTGTGTTTCTGGGAAACCATTCCAATGATCTTTATGCTCTGTTTCTGGAACCTGGGGTTGAGCAACCATTTCTTGAAAACCCACTTGATATCTAAAACTTCTCCTAAGCTAACCATCACTTGGCTTTCTGTACGCTATTTCATCACATAATAATAAATGAATTTCATCTGGTCAATGCGTAAGAGTTGACTTTAACTTTCACCCGAAATCGTTAATTATGTTTTTTTCCCAAAATTAAAGGATGATAAATTTAACACATAACAAAATTTTAAGTATTTATTTATGGTTTAGCTTTAGTACAACTTGTGCTAATTTTTTATTAATATCCAAATATAATTTGTTTTTTCGATTGCTCCCAAGATTTGATTGCCTTATCCAATTTGGAGGAGCTAGAGATTACCGGCAAAAAATTGTGTTGATGTTTCCATCATACAACATTTAATTATAAAATCTAGATGAAGTTGGTCATGTTTCTACTTGATCATTTTCAAAAAATTTCAAATTTTGGAATTAGATTAAGGCTCAAAATTTATGATTTAACTTTCCCAAAAATAACTAAAATGATGTTATTTTATTAAAAACTAATAAAAATATTATTTTTTTAAAAAATTAATCATTCAAAACTTGGTGAGATTTTAAGGGTCTAAACTTAAAAAAACACGACTTGAATCAAACCCAACTCATTACTATTTTTAACGAGGCAAAGGTCAACTCATGAGCTCCAACACGACAAATTCTATGGACATATTTCGCTTTCAATTCATAATTGTCCCAAAATGTGCAAAGCACTCGTACTCATTTGGAGTATTCATAAGCTTTTAGTGTCTACCCTCTTGTTCAACACTCATAATCTATACATCCTGATCGTATCCGGAAGGTAAAATAGTTGAAAAAGAATGTAAGGAAGAGTAAAAAATGTCAATGACTAACTAAGAACATTAAGAGAACTGGTTAAATTTGTTTCAGGTGCACCAAAAACAAATGCAAGATGCCACTCGAATTTCTTAGCTATATATGAACCAACAAACAAGCTTATTTCCAATCTTGTATGCATTTAATGAGGTTAATATGGAAAGGTTCACAAAATTATCTAGCTTCTCACCGCTTCAAAATAATAATGAAGTGCAATTAATTCAGATCCATCATATAAGAATTGACCCGTCAAAGATAACAATGACATGCTCGAACCCTCGAGCTCTCTGAAGCAAACAAAGGATCATGTTACATCAGTCTGTCTAAATGTCATGTGCTCCATACGAATCAATTGGACGATTTTATCCGCTTAAAAGGTTAAGAGGAATTCAACAGGCTTGTATTAACTGCTAAAGAGAAATGCACAGTCAAAAATTGGTACTGTATAATGCTGTAGAGAGCTCATTTTAGCAACAAAATATTCATAATCCACCTGATCATTAATTACCCTAAGAGGCTATTGAGAAGATGGTTTTCATTCTTGATAAAACAAAAATTTGGATCATGTAGGTGATAAGCACAACAAAAGATATACAAAGGTTAAGTACAGATAGAGCTACAGAAGTTAAAAAGATTCAATCTCCATGCCACTGTATTGGAACAAATGTAGCTGAAGGGGAGGCACCTGATGACTGGATGCTCCTTGGATGACTCCTAATAGTTGAGACCGTAAGATGGTCTTACAATCACCCGAGTATGTTATCCGCTAAGTTTTGTCTAAAGGCATGCCTCTCAAGATTCATTTTGCAATTTTCTCTCAAATCTCTTGGTTCAACAAAATTAGCTTCCTGCATAATAGATATAAGTTATTCATCACATATCAGGCTAAAAGTTGAAGGTGCGTAACACAGAAGAAAAGTTGAACTCACCAAATTATAAGAACTTAAAAGGATTACTCAGCTACAGATAAATTAATAGAGCAAGTTCATTTGATCAATCACCAGGACTGAAATTGATGGAAGTATCCTGAAATGCTAGTAAATACAGAGATACTAGTTGCACTGACAAGGTGACTGCTTTCATGACCAAATACACCATCCATGTGATGAAACAGGGACCTCCACTGACTTTTGAGGTTAGATTCTATTTTCAAAGATTTGTTGGATTTTCCTTGATCTTGAACCTCATATTGCTTTCCTTTGGAAAATTTGTTGACCAAGATGTTGGCTTCTTTCCAACTCTTCCTCATCGCTACAGAATTGGAAACAGGGAAATTGACAACAAATTAAAGGATTGAAACAATGAAAATGCCAATATAAGTGTGACTTATCATACTAAAGCTAACCTGCTATTCGACCTGTAATGTCCTGGTAATGTAGGTCCAACCACATATAAGTAGCTGATTCCTACATTGTAGAACAAAGATATCTATTGGACCAATGAAGGTTGACAAATTAAATCCTTCTTTGTTTTGATAATAATAAAACTTAAAGAATTGGTTAAGTAATGATTTCAGGTGATGGAAGACAAGTTGACCATGATGTTGGTGATGATTTTCAAGTCAGAAGAAAATTGGATAAGATGATTTTTGAAGATTAAGATTTGGATAAGTCAGAAGAAAATTGGATAAGATGATTTTTGAAGATTAAGATTTGGATAAGTCAGAAGAAAATTGGATAAGATGATTTTTGAAGATTAAGATTTGGATAAGTCGAATTAACAACGTGTATTTCATGAGAAGATATCACTTGAAGAATTCAAACATGTATCTTAACAGTCAAAGATTGGAGATTTCATGAGATCTGTCTGTTGGAACATTGGACAAGTCGACTATCATGGTGCAAGTCAACTATCAACAATTAGACCTGTACGTTGAATCATTAAATTAGTCGACTAATATGGAGTTAGTCGACTATTCGAAGAGCGGAGCTGAAAGTTTTATAAAAAACGTTGGTACTAGTCGACTATCACTTGGAGCACAAGTTGACTACAACACACTAGTCGACTATTACACACCGACTAGTCGACTATCAATTACAGCTGAACAAAATTTGACTTTGTCAATTGATTTCTATCGGGAGAAAATCTTCATACAACGGCTAGGAGCATTCCACAACAGCTAGGAGAAGTCTGCAACATTCATAAATGTCTTGAAGCATTCAAATAAAGGTCTACACTTCAGAGGATTGATTACACAAGTCCAAAGAGAAGCATACTTGCTATAGTCCAAAAATAATCCTCATATCGCTCTCAATTTTGCTACTTAGCCAACATTGATTGTATTCAGCTATACTGAGTTTTGCTACTACATCTTTGTCATTGTTATTATTATGAGCTGAGTGATTAGGGTAGAATCGCTTGGAAGGTAGGATTTGTGCCGGAAGACAAATCGTTTGTAAGGTGTTGCTTGAGCTGGAAGTCAAGTTGATTGAAGAGTTCACACTAAACTACAAAGTGTGTAGTAAAGAGCTTTGACAAAATCCTAAGTGAGAGCTTAGGTAGAGGGCGTAGGTCTTAGCACCGAACCTATATAAAAATTGTGTTCCTCTCTTCTCTATTCCATTACATTTCAATTTGTTTTTGTTTGTTTTGTGTGTTCTAATTATTTGTTTTGTAGCATCTTACGGAAAAAATTAAAAGATCTATTCAACTCCCCCTTCTAGATCGTTTTCAATTGGTATCAGAGCAGGCTAAAAATCTAAAGATGGCGCTGAATTTGACACAAAACAATATAGCGGGAGAAGGTAACACAAATAATCGCCCTCCTCTTTTTAATGGTACTAACTATTCTTCTTGGAAAAATCCTATGAAGTACCACATCATAAGTGAGGGAGTGGAGTATTGGAAGATCATAATCTTCGGTCCACACGTTCCATTGAATGAAAATGGTGAGGTAAAGATGGAGTTAGAATATGATGACAATGATTGGAAGAAAGCTTACATCAACACAAAAGCCATGAAGTTGATATACTATGCTCTCACCGTTGAAGAGAGAAATAGAGTAAACTCTTGTACTAGTGCTCAAGAAATGTGGGAGAGACTTTGCATCACTCATGAAGGAACCAACCAAGTGCGAGAAGCAAAGATCAACATGCTTCTTGTTAATGGGCATTTTATATTGATTTTTGATACATAATTTACTAAACTTTTGTCCATTTAAAATTTAAATTGGACTAATTAAGAGTTATTTTTTTAATTTTAGGTACATATTATATTTGGAACCTTTAAAGCTTAAAGCAAGAAAAGTTTCTAAAAGGAAGCTTCATACGACAACGTTTAAAGCAAGCTTCACACGACAGCGTTAAAGAAGTTGGCTTGGCTAAATTCAGAAAAAAAGCCCTAAAGAAGTTGGCAGCTGATGAATTTGACGTGAACCAAAATAAGCGTTAGAAAGAAGGCTGGGAATTGTGAGGAGAAAAAAAAAAGGAGAGCTAGCGGCTAGGTGTGTGCAAAAAAGGAACCAAAAAGAAACAAAAAAGAGAGGGAACAATAGAGGATGGCGGCTACAATCAGGAGAAGGCTGAGAAGAGAACATGAAGGCTGAATTACGTTGAAACAACGTGGGGCTAAGAAAGGAAGCAACGTGGAGGCTGGTGGAGGTAGAAGGAGAGCAGCGTGAGAGAGGGCTGGACGTGAAGGTGCATGAGAAGAAGAAGAGTGCAGTGTGGTAGAGTCTAGACGTGGGTAGCGTTAAGAGAGGGTGCGTGAACAATACCGTGGACCAAAAACTACCATATTAAATTGTCACATCAGCTACAATGACAAGGAGGAAGAAGACAAAATACAGCAGCGAAAAAAGGATGTTTTTATTTTCATTTTTTAAATTCCTGACTTATTTAATTGTGTGGATTTCATCAATGTAATTATATATCATGACAATGATTTATGTTACATTGACGAATATGTGTAGGTAAGTTTTCTTTGGTTGAGGTTACGAT
>JAOSBN010008810.1:0-18631 GCA_027563595.1 Erythroxylum suave | reverse complement strand
GCAACCTCATCGTGGGATACGTGTCGGGATGACCTACGGGCGTCCCAGTGTATACTCTACGGTGAGGGGGTGCTACACTCCTTGTCCCGATGGTTTTAACATTATATTCTTTACTGAAAACTACAACATTATGAGGCAAACAGTTGTTAAAGCAGTTCAAGAATTTTTTTTAACAACAAAAAACTGCTTAAAGAACTAAATAAGACATTCATCACCTTAATTCTCAAGTGCAAGGATCATAAGTCCCTAAGATATTTTAGACTAAGATATTTCAAACCAATCTTTTGTTATTCTTTAATATACTAGATCATCTCTAAGGTAATTGCTGAAAGATTGAAAATCATAATTCCTAACTTAATTGATTCCTCATAATACGTATATATTCCAAGGAGAAAATATAACAATTGCATAAGAGTTGTTCAAGCATTACAATAGAAGAAATAACAACAAAAATTGTACTTTCAAAATGGATTTCTAGAAAGCTTATGATTCAGTTGACTGGAATTTCATCCTCAACGCACTAAAGGATTTTGGCTTCCTAAATATCTGCATTGAATGAGTGTCTTAATTTATTACATATGTATATTACAAAGTCCTAGTTAATGACAAGTTACCAAATCTATTCCTACAGCTAAAGGCACTAGGCAAGGGGACCCTATTTCCCCTTACCTGTTCTCCTTGGTCTTAGAAATTCTTACCAAACTACCCAAAAGAACTAGCTTTAGGAATTCCAACTTCAAATTTCACACTAAATGCAAAAGGCGCAGCTTGGTAAGTCTCAATTTTGATAATGATGTCTTTATTTTCTATAGAGAAGATATCAAATCTATTTCCATCCTTACCAAAATATGCTATATATTTAAGAAGATTTCTGGATTAATTATCAACATTGATAAATCTGGTTTCTTTATCTTCGTAAGTGCCTCTTACTTGTCTCCAAGAAACTTTGCAATCACTGGCTTCAAGGTATGTCATTTACCATTTAAATATTTAGGAGTTCCTATCTCCTCCATTAAGCATGTTTACTCTTATTTTAAGCTTCCTATTAGCAAAATAAAGAGCATAATAGAAAGTTTATGCTCCAAAACTTTATCTCTTATAGGTGGATACTACTTAATTAACTTAGTTCTGTCCTCACTTGCCACTATATCTCGTATATAATATTTCCTAAATTAGCTACCAAAGAGTTGGAAAAACTCTTTAGAAACTTTCTTTGGAATGTGCATGGTAGTAGCTGCTATAAACTCAAATGGTTTGAGGTTTGTATGTCAAGGAAAAATGGCGGATTATGCATTCTTTCTTTCAAAACACTTTGCTTAGTTCTCCTTACAATAGGCTTTGGAGGTTACTAATAGATAAACATTCCTTATGGGTGAAATGGATACACACATCTCACATCAAAGGCTAGTGCTTATAGAGTGTTAAGGCTCCCATCAAGTCTTCATCACTTCTGATTTCCTTGCTAAGACTTATATGTACCATTAGAAATTCCTTTAAGCACACAATTAATGATGGTAGATTACAGTTGTAGTTTTAGTAGGTATTTTAGTGTATTTTTAGATGTTGATTAGATTATTTATGCATGTTTAGGGTTAAAATCATGTCAATGTGATTATGTGTTTTTGTTTTTTAGTGTTATATAGTTTAGAGCATGTTATTGGACTTAAGGTCTAGGTAGTTAAGATATTTTAATGTGTTTGATAGTGCTTTAAACTAGATGAAGAAGATCGAAGGAAGTTGGAGAAACAACAATGGTTACAATCGTGACATCCCTATCATGGTCGTGACAAGTGATCCAGCTAGGGTCACAATGGTGACACTCTTGTCATGATCGTGATAGATGGGAACAACATCTGGTCCTTGATCACAATCGTGACAGGCACATGACAGATGAGTGGATCTCCTTCTGTTCTCATGTTTTAATGATCTTTTTAGCTTAGGTAAAACCTTTCTTTTTAACCCTAAATAGCCCTAGGACTATATAAGATCATTAAATGACCCTAATCAAGAGAGCCTCCATTTACCACTTTGGGAAAGAAGACAAGGAATAGAAAAGGAGATGCAAAAGTTGTTGTTGTCCAGCCACTCCAACCATCCATTCCAAGTTATTTCTACTTTCCTCTTGTTATTTACTTCATGTAATGTATGCTTTAGACATGAGGATGTTAAGTATATTGTTAAAGATGTTCTAACTTCATTTAGGGATTGATTCTTGAATCATTTTGTGACTTATTAGCTTTTGATGTTAATGAACTTGTTGGGCATTGTGATGTTTATGGTTTTTGTTTACTTCGATAACAAATCGAGAGATTCAATTGATAGTAACATGATTTGGTTAAGTAATAAGAATTAACCACCTAATAGATCACATAAACATCAAATCTATAATTATATAAAGAGAGATCTTATGTGAGGACTTGATTGTCTATTAAATTGCTTAAGAACTAATTGGAGACGTAAGCTATTTTTGTTAATTGAGAAATTGCAAAATCTGAATTTCGAGTTCAATTATGGGATATGACCAGGGTTTAATGATTAAAAGTAGAGAAAGAAAAATCAACCTTTTGGAATTCTAGGACTAGTACCAATGAAATCAAAAGTGGTTAGGGTAGCAAAATGACAATAAAATGAATCTCATCTTCTTAAAATTGTTTGATAACTTGTTGCGATGTCTCAATTGATAAATGGTTGGTGCTTTTTTTGATCTACTTGTGTTAATTTCAATTTCCGTCAATCAATATTCAATTGTTTAATTTTTTGATTAGTTTTATTTTCATTTTTATCACATTTCTAGACCTTAGAGAAAGTTAGGATTCAATTAGTTTAGCTAATTCCTCATAAGACCGACACCTTACTTACTATTTTGATCCATGCACTTGTAGAACATTGAGGGTTTATATAAGTAAAACTTGCTCAATTGTAGAACTACCTTCTTTTTTCATAGTCATTTGACTCCCTTTAGTCCTTTAGATTATATCCCAAGTTAAATTTCTCTACATTATCATCATTTGCATTAGTAACTTTCCTGTCAAATGTTCTCTTAAACACCTCCAAAGAAGATGAAATATACTAGTTGCATGCATCTTTAGGTGCCTTTTCCAATCCATCACATTAGTCCCTCTTTAGAAGTACCAACTGAATTTCATTTTGGCAAAAGTACAAGAAAAATTCTCCTCATACTTTAATTACCTATTGGCTAGCAATTAGAGACAAACTTCCCACAATTAACATAATAGCACACTTCTCAGCTTTACCAAATTAGTTTATTCTGTGTAAATCTTCTTCAGAAAACATAGAACATACCCTTTGTTAATGTCAATTCAGTTAATACATTTGAAAGCTAGTTATGTAACACTCCACTCCCATCCGACATGTGCCCTTACGTCTATCAAACGTTTGAGCATATGCCCGATGGAAACAACGTGCTAGAGCAATCGCATTCATTTATATCATGACATCCCAATTAAAAACACGATATCTCGAACTCAATTCCTCATTTCATTTTATAAAACATAATGTACATTGTAGTATTACACTACATGATCCATTTATATACAACATCAAAACTATAAGAGTCTACTACTCTTTTACACATACTACATAAAAGAGGAATTGTGCAGAAACTCTATCTAACTCTTTACTCTCAGCTAATCGACCTTTATGTCATATCTTGAGTCCAAAAGTGGTACTAGGGTTCTTCCAGAATGTCTTATTTACTAAGTCTCCTCTCTTGTACTTGAAAAGTCACGTTGCAATTTTGATAAGTTTTGCAAACTTAGTAAGCAAGCCATCATCGATATGCTCACTCATATCACATAACACAAACAGTTCACAGATAATTCACATCATCACATAAGGCACATCACTTCACTAATCATCTTATTGCATCAAATACTATTTTGTTCAATTATTTCACACTTCTCATTTAGAGCGATCCAAACAAATTCATTACAATCATTTAAACATACATATCAAACGTATATGCAATGCACATGTGACTCATTCAATTATTATGTTGTTATGACTGAGTGTCTTTTTAACTGTCTTATATCTATTGTGGATACCAGGCTTATTAATAACTATCTCGTATCTGTTGGGGATACTGGGCTCATTATATATGGTGAGCCAGAGGCTCTTACCACATTCTGAGCTTTAAGCTCTTTTTTACTAGCAACTCCGATCATAACTACCTTTATCTTATCATGGATTTATGCAATGAAGTGCATTAGATAACATATACTCAAACAATCACTTGTGTTCAATTTTCACATTCACATTCACATTTTTCATCAGACCTAAGTCCGACATTCAATAATTAAGTTGAGTATACTTATTTCTATCAAATTCACATACAAAGAGCGCTTCCAATGAAATTCTTATGATCAAATGCCTCAGGTATGAATGTTTGGAAATTAACATATTTACATCAATAATAATTCAACATTTATCAATTAAACAAAGACACACAATTTTAGTGAGAACATCCAGGTTAGTCACAGTATGCTCTAGATAGCTATTGTCTCGATGTCCTAACAATGTCTAGATGTGGTTGCTCTATTTGCACTTCTATATCATTTAATACACATTTACACACATTACAACTTTGCACAATTATATAAGTATTCATTTATACACATATATATATGTGTTATGTATGATGCATGCTCAATAACAATCCCAGGTATATTTCCTTAATTCACATCTTTTAATCATTTAACATCATCTTTCAATCATTCTTTAATACTTAATACACTTCACTCACTTTAATCACCTATTCCATCATCAACTAAGTTCATTCTAGGCCTCATTCAAGCCTAAATACATTATAAGGAAGTACCGCAACATTAATTGGTTCAAACATCACTCAAAAGACAACATTTCTTCTTTTGTACCTGCCCACAATCATGGTGGTCCTTACCATGATCATGACAGAAGCTCGTGGGCTAGCACGATCGTGATAGTTACAAAATCTTATAAGGCCATGATCATTGTCCTTCCTTTATTCACACAAATCAACATATATACTAACATCAATTTCACTCCAAAATTTCCAATATTCACACCCATTTATGCAACTTCATTATATGCTAATTCAACTATCATATTAGTTGCATTAAAATCCACAAAACTCTACTCATTTGATTCATCATCATTCATTTAACTCATTTGATTCATCATCATGCATTTAACCTTATTCATTCACGAAATCCTATCATACATGCATTTTTAACTTTCTCCTTACTATATTTAAGACATCTCATGCAAAGTTAATCATTTTTACTTCATTCTCCTTTTTTGTCTCTCCTCATTTCTATCTCAATATCATTATCAATACAACTCGTACTTAAGGTTCATCAATCATACCAAGATAAAACATATCATCTATCATTCATTAACATCTTATTTCTTACTTCTTCTCATTTCAAGAACTACACTTGGCACCTTTCTTATACCTTAATTTCACCTTTATTATACCTTAAACTCTCAATTTGATTTGTCCACAATATCACTTGTACTCATGATTTTCATATTCTCTAAACATAATACATCACACACATTTAATCATCAATTCCCCACATTCATCATCAACATAGAATTAGGACATAAATACCTCTCTTCATTTATCATCTTTCAACTCTCATTCTACCACCACTTTAATTATTAATCATCTCAAAAATCATCTCTACTCTCATTCTACCACCACTTTCATTATTAATCATCTCAAAAATCAACTTTAACGCAACTCATAATTTATCACTCATTATAACACAAAAGAAAAACATAACCCTACTTACTTCCTTTTCCATGTATCATCATATTTCAACTTCTTTTTCATAAACATTCATCCCTTAACTATCATCATAAAAATGTTTTTTGTTACACAATTCATGGATAGCATTAATACATTAAAAATTAGAACATAAACCTCTTTGTTTTTACACCCATGTTAAAACATATATATAATTGCATGATCATGATAACTTAATCTCAAATCATTCATCATAAATGATTCATTTACAACTACCTATGAAGATTAACATACTACTTACTTGATTTACCCAAAGTTTCTTCAAAATCTCCAATAAACCTTAACCTTATGCTATATGATCATCACCATGGAAAGTGGATTAGGTTAGGTTTTCTAGTGGCAAGATGAAGGAGACAACAAAAATGGAATTAGCAAGTGATGGGTAAGAGCAAGGTTCAACGTTGATGAAGATTGGTGAGTTTCGTGGAAATGAAGAAGAGAAGAAGAAAGCAATGAAGAAGATGAAATATTTATCCAAATGAAAGATAAATTAAAGATGTCTTGCAAGGAAGAGTATAACGAGGGTGAGGTGTGCGGCAAGTGGCATAACACTTGTCACTTGCCACATGTCTCATTCTTATGGCTTCACTTAGACCCTTTTTAATAACTAGTCCATTTGTCTCCAATTTCTAATTCAACTATCTCCTAATTTTCTATGACACTTGTCATTAAATCCTAATGTCATTTATCAATTATTTCTATTATCATCTGACACTTATTTCTATTACTATAATTCAATTGTCTTGCTACTTGACATTTTTCCTAATCTAAAAATATCCAAAATATCATAAATTTCTTAAATTTCACCAAAAATTCTAAATCATCAATTTTATTAACTAGACCTATATCTTTTGAGCATACTAATATGGAACACATTGTGTATTTAAGACATCTCAATTGGTAAGGCTAATTTGTAAGCCAATGCTCCAATCCTGTCAATGATTTCATCAGGACCAATATATCAAGGGCTGAGTTTACCCTTTTTACCAAACCTCAACACTCCTCACCAAGGCGATACTTCAGAAACACTCTATCTCCTACTCTGTACTCCATATCCTTCTGGTACTAATCCACATAACTCTTCTATCTATCTTGAGCTATTTAAAACCTATTTCGGATTAGTTTCTCTTTATCCACAATATTTTGTATCAGTACTGGATCTTCAATAATTCTTAAACCCTCTTCATCCCAGTATAGAGGTGATCAACACTTTTTACCATACAATGCCCCATACTAAGCCATTCCAATAATATGGTGATAATGGTTATTATATGTAAACTCAATCAGAGTTGTTTACTGATCCCATGCTCCTTGAAACTCAAGTACACACTTTCTGAGCATATCCTTAACAATCTTAATTATTCTTTCACTCTGCCCATTTGTTTGAGGATGAAATACAGTACTGAAGTTCAACTTCGTACCTATAGCTGTCTGTAAGCTCCTCCAGAATCTCGAAGTAAATATAGGATCCCTGTCTGATACATAGACACTAGAACCCCATGCAACCTCACTACTTCATTCATATACCTCCATTCTTTCTTACTGGTAAGAAATTGGTCGAATTTGTTAATTGGTCCTCTATAACTCATATAGCATCATACTGTCTCGGAGTGCTTGGCAAACCCATAATAAAGTCTAAAATAATTTGCCCCTATTTTCACTCCAAAATCGGTAATGACTGTAACTTACCAACTGGAGCCTGATGCTGAACCTTAATTGTTGGCAAATTAAACACTTAGCAACATATTCCGCTACTTTTTTCTTCATCCCTGGCTACCAAAAATGTTGCTTCAACATATTATACATCTTGTTAGTACCAGGATGTATAACATACGCGCCCATGTGCTTCCTCTAGAATCTCTTTTCTCAGATCATCAATATCAGGAACACATAACCTTTGCTTCAATCACAATGTCTTATCTCTCAATTCAAATTCAGAAAATTGGTTTACTTTCAACTTTTCAATTAACTTCATAATTTCTGGATCTTTACTCTGAACTTTTCGAATTCTGTGATGCAACATTGGTCTCAGCTTTAACTTAGCTATCAATGCCTTATTCTACTCTAAATTTAACTCAACATTTAATGCTCTTAGTTGAACTAGGCTCAGTAACCTCGATAGCAGCACTTGAGCTACATTGCTATTAGATTTTCTACTCAATGCATCTGCTATTACGTTAGCTTTTCCTGGATGATACTCAATTGTGCAGTCATAATCCTTCAGCAATTCTATCCGTCTCCTCTGTGTTATATTCAACTCCTTCTAACTCATCACTTTAAACTCTTATGATCAATAAATATCTAGAATGTCTCTCCATATAGATAGTGTCTCCATATCTTTAGAGCAAAAATAATTGCAGCAAGCTCTAAATCATGTATTAGGTAATTAAACTCATGAGAATTTAATTTTCATAATGTGTATGCAATTATCTTGCCATACTGCATCAGTAAACATCTCAATCCTTGATGCGAAGCATCATTATACACCACCTAACTGCCAAATCCAGAGGAAATAGTCAACATCGGTGTTGTAGTCAATCGATATTTTAGCTCCTTAACACTCCTCTAACATTCATCATTCTATCTGAATGGTACATTCTTTCTCAAAAGTTTTTTCAAAGGGACTGAGATTAGTGAGAACCCCTTGACAAACCTTTTATAATATCCGACTAATCTGAAAAAACTTCAAATCTCTGATACATTCCTTGAAAATTCTCATTTCATCACTGCTTTTATTTTCCTTGGATCAACTTATATGCCTTATCCAGTCACTATGTGCCCTAAAAATACTACTTGATCAAGCCAGAATTTACACTTACTAAATTTGGCATACAACTCTCTTATGATCTGTAGAATTAACCTCAAATGTTCAACATGCTCCTCTCTACTCTTTGAATACACCAAAATGTCATCGATAAATGCTATCACAAAACGATTCAGGTAGGGTTGAAACACCTTATTCATCAAAGCCATAAATGCAGCTGGGGCATTAGTTAACCTAAACGGCATTACTAAAAACTCAAAATGCCTCTACCTGCTCCTGAACGCACTTTTTGGTACATTAACTTCGACTATCTTTAACTAATAGTACCTAGATCTTAAGGCTAACTTAGTGAACAAGCGAGCTCCTTGTAATTGATCAAGCAAATAATCAATTCTCGACAATGAGTACTTGTTCTTCACTATTACTCGATTTAACTGTCTATAGTCGATACACAATCTCAATGTCCATCTTTCTTTTTCACAAACAAGACTGAAACTCCCCAAGATGATACACTGGGTTTGATGAAACCCTTTTCTAACAACTCCTGCAATTGAGCTTTAAGTTCCTTCAGTTCTATAGGTGCCATCCTATATGAAAAAATAGATGTAGGAGCAACACCTAGAACTAAATCTATCGTAAACTCCATTTCCCTATTTGGGGGTAAACCAGATAAATCGGTGGGAAATACATTAGGAATTCTCTAACAACAGGAATGTCCTGCGTATTCTGCTCAACTCGAGTATCGACTAAGTGGGCCAGATAAGCCTCACATCTACCTCTGATCAATCTTAGTGCACTTATGAAAGAAATCAGTCTAGTTGACACTGCTTGACTACAACCTCGGAACACTATTCTCGGCTAATTAGGAGATTCTAGTATCATCTCTTTAGTGTAGCAATTCATGATAGCCCTATGAATAGTGAACCAATCTAACACAACCTTTTTTCTTAACACAAAATTTTGCCTACCTTATTGCTTTTAGCTAATCATTCTCATGCAAATGTACTAATAATGCCACTTATTTGATTGGCCTAAAATTATAAAAGATTATGGAAAATTCTTAGGGTGAATGAACTAACATTGTATCCTAATTAACCAACATATTTAGCCCTAATTAACTTTGGTCACTAATTTCACAAGCTAATAAATCTTCGCAACCTAAAAGAATATGTTTAAGGCTAAAGCTATCTCGTTAAGTCCTAGCCGTTGACATATTCACCCGATTCACTTTAAGCAACCTAAATAAACTATCATACAATATGCAAAATTTACATTCAAGGTAAAAACACACAACCCTCCCTATACTTGAACAACACATTGTCCTCAATGTGAGAAAGGTACACAAACACAATAGGTGGAAATAAAACATAATATATGAAAAAACATAAGAAAAAATACTAAATTTTTTAAAAAGAAAATGGTTAGAACATGAAACCGTTTATGGTCATGGAGGTAGTGATGGAAATAGTGTTAAGACCAAATCAACCTGACATCGAGAGTGTTTCCCTATCTTATATAGGATTCAAGAGAGTAAAAGAATTAGCAATCCAAACCATTCCAAATCATTTAAAACTTATTTTAGAATTTAAAACAAACCTAACTACACAACAATTTAAATCTAACTACGAAACGTGCTAATTTAAGGTTATTAGCTTGACCTTACATCCTTGGAATCTCAACCTAGATCAATTATGAGTGGCTTACTTCCAACCTTCTCAGTCAACATCAATTTTGTATCTTATAAGTAAGCTACAAATTGTGAAATGATCAGGAGGACAATATTGATAAAGTTGAGAAAACCGAATAATTTTAGTAATGTCCTTTTTACTAACAAACTATCAATAAATAGGGAATAATCCCCTTGAATCTTCAATATAATCCAATAGTTTACCCAGTAAGTGGGTGAGTTGTTCTCTTCTTAGTTCTTCCTCATTCGCCATCATCTCCTCTTCTTCTTTAGCTTCTTGAATAGAGACTTCCATAGCTTCTTCAAACTTAATCTTCATTGTCAATTGTTCTTTGTCCTCTTGTTCCTTATAAGATTCGAGCACATCATTTTTCTGAATGTATCACCATCCTTTAGATTCTTTAATATATCATTCATGTTGAGTATCACTTGGTCATCACTAATCTGAATGATGACATTCTCTTCATGGACAACTACCCAAATTTTTTCGATGTTTAAGTACGGTATACTAAGATCTAAGGAATAATAGGGAGAGTTGTCATTGTTTTCTTCATCCTCTTTCCTCGTCTTTTGGTCTTCTACAAGATAGGGTTTAGTATGGTCTTTCATTGTATCTTATTGTTATTCCCTATTTATAAGTGTGATACCCTCATATTGCTCTCGTTGATATAATTTCATATTGCTCAAAGAGTCTTCCACACTTCTCTTACAAAATTCACAGGAAAGTTGTTTTACTTGAACCTCCTGGTTATGACTAGAAGAGGAATGATCTTTTGGTAATTACAATCTCTTCTAGTTCTCTTCCATATCTGTGAGCTTATCCATGATTTTGTCCAACTTGGAATCTCATGAACTAGATTTGTCTTGCTGAAATCCTAACAAGTCTTGATGTTTGATGGGAATCCTTTCATTGTTAGACCAATAAAAATCTGGGTAGTTCTGTCACCCAAAGTGTACGTGTTCAAATAAGGATGAAGATTTTCTCAACTAAATTGACGCTCATTGAAATCCGCAAAAGTCATTTGCTCCCTATAATATATATCCTCTATGGTCGTTCTTTTTTTCCCCTCTTTTTGGCGTTCAATCTTGCGATTTCCCATTGTTGTCTAGTGATATTCAAGTTGATGTGTCATCTACTTTATGCCTAACTTCTCTATCTTTTTTTCACAAAAGAAGGTGAAAATGCCTTAGACTACAAGAATTAAACTAATCACCTTCCCGGCAATGACAACAAAAATTATATGTAAGTTTTAATTATTAACCCTCAATAATCTGCAAACGCAAGGTTCGTTAGCTTAGTACCAAGGGTGTTCATCCTATGAGGAGGGAGTTAATCTATTCCTAAAATCTACAGCCAAAAATAAATAACAGAAATTCAAGATTCACGAAACTAATACGAGAATTTAATTCAATCAATCAAATTAAGAATCTAATATGAAATAATAACTACTAAGCAATTTGCAACACATCCAAGAATCAAATGAAAGAAATTACCAAATGAGAGGAAAGAAATTTTACCTATCCTTAATGCTAACCTAACTGATTATGAATTATTGGATTATTAGTTCTAGACTATCCTAGGGTCGATTACTCTCTCTTGAGTTATAACTATTAACCCTAAATCATAAAACCCTAGTTAGATTATAGAAGTTGTAATCTCTCAATTCACATCATATCTAAAACCCTAATTAGTTCTGAAGTTCTCTAATAAACTATCGGAAACCTATGCAACATCTCTCTTCGCACAATTTTTTGGTCTGATTCAATTCTTGTTCTACTAAATCACTTAACTCCAAGTAAAACAAACAGTTTGGTGACCCCTAAAAATGGGGGTATTTTCGTCGATTTTGTAACGCCTTGGTGGTATGACCGAGTGTTACAACAGGGGACTACAAATCCTTTTTCCCCAATTTAAATTTAGGTGTCACCTAATTAGCAAAACAAATAAAAGACACGAAACACTTTATTACCATTTTGCTGATAGAACTTGTCGAATTTGTCCCCAATAGAAAATAGAAACACATGGAGGAAAATGACTCTTGATACTTCCTTGATTTATTCACCCTCTCAGTTTATTATCGAATTATGCAACTGTAGAATCAAACCACAATAAATCCAATAAACATATAAACAATCAGATTTTCATTAATTTAAGAATAAAATTCCGAAGGTGAGTTTAGAATATCCTCAACATTCTAAATCATATCATTAACTATTCAGTCCAATTCTAACAATAATAAAATTGAAATTAGATAAGAAATACAATCTAAATGAATGATGGGAGGCAGCGATGTCAGGAAACCTCCTGATCCTGGAAGTATGTCGAGTCAGCTTCTTCTCCTCTTCTCTCTTCTCTCTTCTCTATTCCTTATTCTCTTCCTTTATCTCTCAATGATTTCTCTTTAGGATTTCTTAAGGTAGCTGATGCAAAGGCTGTTTTTCTTTGCCTCTTTATTTTCTTTTTATACTTCTTTATGTTTTAGGTAACCCCAGGATTTTTCCGAGGTCCAAAAGATCCGAAAAGTTCCTCAAAACTGACGTTTGTGAGTGTTTACGTGTCTGCCCAAGGACACGATCATGGTGTACATCTAAACCTTCCGACACAATCGTGACTGGGCCATTGTTTTGGCTCGAACATCTTTCAAAACTCTTCCATTCTTCGATATTGACCCTGAAATACTAGCAAACATATCGAGGTACCTTAAAAATATAATATTTAAGCTCAAAAGCTTATACTAACCTATAAAATACTTAAAACACAAATAATTAACAAACTAACACAATTCTAACCTAAACACATACTAAATGATTGAATTAACAACTAAACACATATCAAACTACGCCCTAAAACATGATGCAATTCACACTTATCCTGAAATCATATCATTGTATCTTTTCCTCCACCATACAATGGTCATGTCTTCAAGGTAGAGGGAAGCATTATCGATCATCTTAGCATGATCTGTAATTCCAAGAGCTTTGAAGTATTGCTCTATACTCTAAAGGAAGTTATTGATGGTCTTTGCGTCCCTTGCTCCCCTAAAGGCCTTAGGCTTCGAGACCTTCATTTTGGCAAAAGCAGTGGAAGCAATAGGTGACATAGTTTCTTGTGTCACCACCATCTTACACAAGCTCCAATCTCCCTTTACTTCCTTCAACTCAACAACTAAAGCAGCAAGTGCTTCCTCAAGTATAATAATTTTAGAGACGAGAAGTTTCCAAGGAACTTAACTTTTTAGAAGGATTAAAGGCAATGATATTGACGGTGCCAATCATCTCTTCATATAGTAGAATTTGCTTCTTCTCTAACTCCTCCACACTTTGGTCCTAATCAGCGATCCTCTGTCTATCTTACCCTAGGGTGATCTCCAACTTCGAGAGTCTAGTCATTACTTTAGCTATGGCTTCCCTTATAGTAGACTTATCTTTTTTTCCTATGTTAGTAGGAGGAACCCTTTCGACCTCCTTTCCTTCGTGGATTGTCACTTCACTTGAACCATCCATCTTAACGATACCCAAAAGATCTTAAACAATATTTATTTTTATTTTTTTGGTAAAATGTAAATGTATTATACCAAAAGTGTATATGTACATGGTCCTGGGGGTCATACCCCGACCTCAAAAAGTCCTATAGGCCAAATGCCATTTCCCCAGTACACCGAAGGAAAATGTGCCATTTAACCCAATACATACCAAAAAGAGGTTAGGCAATCAAATTACAATAGAACAAAAGAGACAAAAGGTACCGTCCAAAACTTAAAAGATGAATAATAAATTACCAACCAAATTGACTGGTATTTTGTTAGTCATCCTTGCACATGAACAGTAACTCAGACAGGGAGCCATCAATCTGTAGTGGAAAGTGGCCTCATCTATGCACCAGTAACATCAGGGATCAAATTTTGCAGTAGCATGCACTCATTACTTACTAGCACCAGTTAGAATTATGCATAGTAAGCAATAAAACAGTACATGCAGTACCACAGTGACAAGCAAAATAAATGAAGTGCTACCCCCATCTCCAAGATTGCAATCTCAGGCATAAATATGTTAGTTAGCCAATAGGCATTAGGTAATGTTCAACCATCCGTCAGTGAGGCAACAACAGCAAACTCCTACGGTGAATAGTACTCTGGCAGTGAACAATAACAAATAAGACCATCAGCGATGAACAAGGTCGAATTAGCAAGGGTGATAAGCTTCCGACAATGCTCTTGCTTCAACTACATCAGTACCACTAATTAGTGGCCTACTCCAAAGGATTACCAAACAAGTAAGATATGTTTCTGGCATGTGGCCGCATGAGGCAGTCTCTTCCAAAGTGTTCAGTTAAATGTCGGGTAAGATGTTAATCAACCTAGACCACGAACATTAACACCAGCTGTGAATAGCACAACAGGGGACAATAATTCTAGCAAAGGGAGTACGTCCCAACAGTCTAAGTAACATCCCAGGCAGTAGGAGTGTCACCACCATATGGTATGCACAAGTTAACAGTACCATGTAGAGACAGGTAGGAATAGTTCCATACAGAAACACCCAGTTCGTAAGCAGTAACACAGTTGTGAATAGTACAACCAATAATTATAGCAAGTGGAGTACGTCATAGAAGTCTAAGTAGCATCCCAAGAAGTAGGAGAGTCACCACCGTATGATATTCACACGACAACACTACCATGCAGAGACAGGCAGAAACAGTTCCATGCAAAAACAGTACCATGCAAAGACATATGTTTTGCCACCCCTCATCAATAAGACTAATTCCTTGTATGCCAGATCCTAGTCAATACCGCAAATTGGCTACCTACTCCAAGTTGTTGAACTACAAAAAGAACAAACAAGTTAATTTTCCTGGACCAGGCCCACAAGGAGAGTGCAGTCCATTCGACTCATGTCATCTGAGTAGTCAGTAACAAGAAAATTTTCCCTCCTCCTTAATTACACCATTCAGCAAGAACCCTCGACATCTTCTCCCTTCCAAGAAGTGACTCCATACTCCATTCAGCAATAATGGCAGATCCGCCCATCCATGCACAGTGACACATGTATGCTGTCCTAAGCAAACCACACCTATCCCCTGCGCTCCTTAATTCATTCCAACAATTCCTCCCATAATGATGTCACCATCTACCCAATGTGTAGAGGGAAATATACCCTCACCAAGCCAGACGCAGTGAAAAGATTGTCCAGGCCCAAGGTCCCATACATTATCTAGTATCTCAAGTTAGCACAAAAAACCAACCCACTCCTATATTTGCTGCCCAGTCGTATCTGCCTTCTAAAAAGTGACTCCCCATTCCATTTAGTTTTAATTGTAGACCCTCACCCTAAATGTGGATAATGAACTAGCCACTCTTGAAAACAACAGATCAATGTCGGTTGGCCATAGTGCCAGCCCTCACCAATTTCAACCCGCAACAGTGACCAGTACTCCACCAACCCAAGCTCAATGCAGCAAGTGTAGCATCTTAGCCCCATGTGATCAAAGCCCCCAACCTAATCCTCACCAACTAGCACAAAAAACTACCACAATAGCAACAATACAGAGGATCCATCATCAACAATTTAAGATGGTGCCCATATCTAAAGTCCTATAGCGAGCAACTCACAGCACAATGACACAACCCATGCCAATTCAGCCCACTCCAAATGGCAACCCACCCAATAAGCACTTCCATATCTGAAGTAAGTTCTGTCACCATCATCTGCAGTAGTCAGTAGCAGGAAAATTGGCCCTCCTACTTAGTTACACCATTCAATAGTAATGGTAGATCCACCAATCCATGCACAGTGACACACGTATGTTGTCCCAAGCAAACCACACCTGTCCCTTGCACTCCTTAAACCATTACAACAATCCCTCCCTTAATGTTGTCACCATCTGCCCAATGTGTAGAGGGTAGTATACCCTCACCAAGCCAGACGTAGTGTAGTTAGTATAGCATCCAAGTCCCATATGACCATAACCCTCAATCAAGTCCTCTCCAACTAATATAAAGATAACCATAGCATCAATAGTGCAGTGGATCCGACATCAATAATTGAAATTATTACTCAAGCCCAAGGTCCCATACATTATCTAGCATCGCAAGTCAGCACAATAAACCAACCCACTCCTATATATTCAGCCCAACCGAGCTGCCTTTCAAAAAGTTACTCCCTATTCCATTCAGTTTTAATTGCAGACCCGCACCCCAAAATTGTATAGTGAGTTGGCCACTCTTGAAACCAACAGATCAGTGTGGGGTGGCTATAGTGCCAGCCCTCACCAATTTCAACCCGCAACAGTGAACAGTATCCATCGACCCAAACTCAATGCAATGAGTGTAGCATCTAGGCCCCATGTGATCAAAGCCCCTAGCCTAATCCTCACCAGCCCACACAGAAAAGTACTGCAACATCAGCAGAACTGAGGATCTAACATCAAAAATTTAAGATGGTGCCTGGAAATGAAGTCCCATACAATAGCTAGCAACTTATAGCACAGTGAAACAACCTATGCCAATCCAGCTCACTCCTAATGAGAGCCTAGCCAACAAGCACTAAAAGAGAAAATACCAAACATTTCCCATCATGCAACCACACCATCTACTGCCATAACCAAAGTAGTTTCTATCACCACCAACTGTAGCAGAAACACTAAATGCCATACTAATTGATAAGATACAAACCGGCAAACCCCAACCAGAAATTTTGTAGCTTAACGGGGAAATCTATAGACTTATTCCCACTTCCACTCAAAATCCAATATTCAACCCTTACAAATTGCAAGATTGTCCCAACACCCCTTAAGAGTGCAATAGGTAACAAAAAGGGATCATGCCATTGGGGTATAGCTTATAGAGAATCTTATACATTACCAGTTTTATTTTGTGGACTACATCAGTCGTGGCGATTGTGGTAGCTTCGAAAATAACTTCATTTCTTGTCTTCCAAAGTAGGTAAATTGTGGATAAAAGGGCTAAGCGGGTTGCTTTGCTTCTTAATCAAGCTCCTTAGTAATCTTTGTGAATCCACTTGATTGCATTAGCAAGAGACTATATGGGTCGGGTCATTCCTAACCAATTTTGAATATTATCCCAAACCACACGTGTGAAGGAGCATGTAAAGAATAAATAGGCCACTAATTCAACTTCCACTTGGCATAAACTGCACGATCTATCGATCTCCGAAAACATCAGGTTGTCTTTAGTAGGGAGGCAGTTCCGAAGACTCAGCCATGCAATAACTGAATACTTGGGAGGTATATACTACTTTCATATAAGGGACATCCAAGGTCAAACGGTGTATTTTGTTCGAAATAATTCATAAACTTTTAGGGAAGAAAAATTACCATTGGAACACAACTTAGATAGCCTTCCTTCCATCCCCTTAGGCCTCCCAGTTTCTCCACCAGCAGAGTCCGTATTTGAGCAAGGGTCTTCATAAAAGGAGAGTCTTTAGGATGTGAGTGCCAATCCCACACCGAAGTGCCCTTAAGGTATACTTCATTAATCCAACGTACCCAAAGTAAATCTGCTTTAATATGGATGTTCCATAGGACCTTAGATAGTAATGCTAAGTTCCATGTCTTGCAATGTTTCAGCCCTAATCCTCCTTCCATCTTAGGGGCACAGACATTGTCCCAGGCAACTTCATAATGTTTACCCCCCAGACAAACAAGCGACAAATAGAGGTAATACACTCCAAAATGGTGGCTAGTATTAGGAAGGCTTGTAACTAGAAGGAAAGCAAGCCTTGTATAACCGAATTGACTAGTTCTATCCTTCCCGCATAAGTAAGAGACTTGCTAGTCCAAGCCTTAATAAAATCTTCCACTACTTCTATAAGGATTGAGTATTGAGCTACTGAGACTTTGAGAGAAGCCAATGGGACCCCTAAATAGCGCACTGGAAACTCTCCCTCAGGAAAGGTAACCAGTTGGATGATGTCTTCTTTGTCTCTTCCATACACCCCGGCTGGTAAATATTAGATTTTATAGGGTTTAAGCTTAACCTTGCGAGTATATTTAAATCCCATAATGCCTCTATGAGAATTTGGATAGAAACGTAATCACCACATGAAAATAACATAAGATCATCTGCAAAGGCGAAATGGGTAATGCCTAAAGTTTGGCATTTTGGGTGAAAATGGAAGCTGGCTTGATTTGTCTTCAACTTAAGCAATCTAGAAAAGTATTCAAGGCAGAGAATGAATAAAATTGGACACATTGGATCTCCTTGCTGCAACCCTTTTTTACCATGAAACATCCCATGTAAAGTGTCATTTATGGCAATAAAGTAGGAGGGGGTGGTCAAGGATTACCACTACACAAGACCACATACAATATTTCTTGGTACTGTCATTTTTTTCGATTAGAAGAATGACTGAC
>JAOSBN010008781.1:0-17320 GCA_027563595.1 Erythroxylum suave | reverse complement strand
CTGCTCTCCTTCGCATGGTCGTGCGATCGTTTGACCGCACTTACATCGTGATCGATGCGCTGGATGAATGCTCAGACTTGGATGGGAACAGGGAAGAATTCCTTAAGCAACTGACTGGCCTATTACCGGATATTCGTCTACTCATCACATCAAGACCTCTCCCACACCTGGTGGATTATCCTGCTTCTTCGGTACGTATAGATCTAAAAGCCCAAGATCAAGACATTGTCGGATACATCAAAGAGCGAGTGTTCATCTCACCGAAATTGCAAAGACATGTGAACAAAAATCCCGACCTCATCGACATCATCTCACAGAAGATACTACAGAAGGTCGGAGGCATGTTTCTCATGGCTCGGCTGTATCTCGACTCACTTTCCCAACTGAGTACATTGCGTAAGATCAAGGAAGCGCTAGATGCACTTCCCGATGGCTTGATGGAAGTTTATGATGATTGTATTTCCAGAATTCGGAGTCAGAGTACTGAAGAAGCAGATATGGCAATGCGTGCATTACACTGGATTTACCACGCGGTGAGACCACTTTCCGTCAGTGAGATACAATGTGCACTTGCAATCCAGCCTGAAGACAGGTCTCTAGACCAGGACGGAGAGCCGGACAAAGATATATTGATGTCAGCCTGTTGTGGGCTCTTAGTAGTTGAAAAAGACACTAATACCGTCGCCTTAGTACATTATACTGCGCAAGAATATTTCCAGGAACAGGCTGCAGACTTGCTCCGAGGAGGCCAAATCTATTTGGCACAGACATGCTTGACTCACCTACTGTTCAACGAGCTCAATGATGGACCCCAGAACACTGACAGCGATCTGGAAGCGAAAATTGGTCAATATCCGCTGCTTCGCTATGTCTCTCAATACTGGGGTGCTCATGTAGCACAATGTGAGCGAGAGTTGCCCGAAGCGATTGAGCACCTCGTCTTGCACTTATTGACGCAGCAGACACGAGTGGAGATGGTGTACCAAATCAAAACTATTCCTGCGATCAAGCTGCCTAGATATAGCCAGATGTATGCGAGAAATATGAATGGACTCTCCCTTGCTGGTTCAATGGGTCTTACTCATATACTGGCACGGCTGCTCGAAACACAAGAAGGTCGCAAGATGCTGGACATGAAAGACTCAGAGGGTCGAGCACCCATACATCATGCTATCAGGGGTACGGGAGTGTCACTTCAGGTACCGACGGAAATTCCAGCCTCGAAGTCAAATTCCAAGGTCAGGTCCTGGGATCTGCAAGGTGACAGAGTTGCAGATGTCACCGATCTCCTGCTTTCTGCCGGATCAAGCTCGACTATCGTGGATGCAGTTGGGAAGACACCGCTCC
This sequence comes from Erythroxylum suave, assembly GCA_027563595.1. NCBI lineage: Eukaryota > Viridiplantae > Streptophyta > Magnoliopsida > Malpighiales > Erythroxylaceae > Erythroxylum > Erythroxylum suave. The sequence continues at coordinate 15,973 of JAOSBN010008781.1, read as the reverse complement.
ACTACGCGGCTACATACAATAGAACAGCAACCATCTTGAAGCTCGTCTCCGCAGCGGGCTCGGATTCGATCGATGTCCTCGATAGCTACCATGCTACGCCGCTCTACCGAGCAGTTGAGGCTGGGCACGAAGCGTCAGTGCGCATGCTGCTCGATCTAGGTAGTGACGTCCTCACACAAAATTCATACAATCAGACTCTGCTGCACAGAGCAGCGGAGGAGAACCATCTCCCCATCCTCAAGATACTCATTGACCGAGTACGCGCTGAACAGGGTGAGGAAGGACTACAAGATTTTGTCAATGTGAAGGATTGGTACGGTTGGACTGCTAGATATCGTGCCTTGGACCACGGTCACAGCGAAGTCGCAGAGCTCCTGACGCTGGCGGCTGGATCGACCAAACGGAAAGTTCAGCCAGTAGGCAAAAGCAGGTAACGTGATTCCCGGGCCTACCTCTCTCACTTCGTGGTCGCTTTTGTCTCAGTCTCTTCTCTACATTATCTTACTTCTGAATGAAAATACATGTTATAGATATCAAGTCCAGACTCAAGGCAAAAGCTCTGATAAGAGCACTGTAATTCTTCAGTGAACATTGACGAACAGGCTTAGTTACATGATAACAGTGATAGAATAAGCTACTGACAGCGTTCATGGTGTGGGATAGGCATCCGTCAAACACTTCGTAAACTTCGCCAGCGGGGCCTGCCGGTAAATTGATGTCGCACTTTGGACGGTACTTCTCCACATAACCGGTGCACCGATGATGCGGTTTAGATCAAAGTCTTTAATAGCTTGTTGCGATGCTGGGTGTGTTGATGCACTCTGTTCCACAGAAGAGGCATTTTCATCCAAGCTGGAGCCACGGTTTACGGTTTCATGGTCCTGACCCACTGACGGGGACAGTACTGGCGCCTGGCACACATTTCTCAAGGGTCTTGTGATTTTGGGCCGCCATGATCGAATCCTTGAAGAGTTTCAAGCTCCTGGTTCAGGGTGTAGCCCTTGATGAAGACAGAAGAGATCAGGACAGCTCCACTCATTGCGGTCATGACGATCCAGATCATCTTGAGTGAGTCAGCATACGCCTGAATGAGTTGCTTCTTGCTCAATCCCGGTTCCATGTTCTTGATCAGGCCCACCACCGCTGTGGCGTCCTGACTGAATTGTCCAGCGTAGGGCGCGAGCAACGGGTACTTGGCGGCTTGATGGCGGATCTGGTTCTGGAAGATGACGCCTCCAATGGCAACGCCGAGAGCCTGGCCGAACCCACGGCAGAAGGTGTAGAATGTGGCACAGTGTCCGGCATCCTGTGCCCTCCCCGCAGCTTGAATACCGAGGCACATGGATGTGAAGCACAGACCTGTGCCGATAGATACGGGCACGTTGAGGAAGATGAAAGCTGCAATGCTGGTGTGAGGACCGAGAAGATAGAGTATGCCGCAGCCTAGGGTGGTGGATGACCATCCGATCCAAACGGCCCATCTATAGCGGCCGGTCTTGGCGGCGACGATGCCAACGAAAATGGATATCGCTTGGACACAGTCAATCCATGATTTCTATTAGGAGGGTTGAGAAAGACTTACGAGCAATCAACAAGGTTTCTGGGAGAGCGGCCACGCCTGCGATCAGTGGCGAATACCCCTTCACACCTTCGTAGTATAAAGGAAGAAAGTACAGCAGTGACCATAGAACCATGCCGTGGATCACAGTCTGGAGGAACAGTAGCCGTAATGTCCAATTCTGAAAAATGCTAGAGCGAATGATGGGTTGTACATGGAAACCATCGATCTCCTTTCCAGAGGCATCAAAAGCTCTAATGGACAACCAGTGCTGGTAGACACCGAAACCTGCTATTCCTGCAAGTCCGATGAATAAAGGCACAAGTGTATGCCATGAGCTCCACGCATACATCACACCCCCTAGAAGACGTCAGCGATTGTGGGTCTGTAAGTGAGATGGTCAGCCATACCCCATGTTATTGGGACGAGGAAAGACACGCTCGAAGCGAAGAACACGATCGACCCAATCCAGTCAAACTTTCGAAGCTTCGAAAGCATATCTCCGGACAGCTTGTTCAAGTTCAAGAACAGTGCAATCGCGATAGCGCCGACTCCGATCATGGGCAGATTGATCCAGAAAATCCATCTCCAACTTGAATAAGAGGCTTGGGCAAATCCTTGTGACATTTAGCATGGTCAGCAGTAACAGACTGTCGACACTCACCTCCACCCATTAATGGGCCTGCAACAGTGCCGATGGCTTGAGTTCCGCCTGGAAAGGATCAGTCAAAGATAGAATCCCAAGGACAATCTTGCATTACTTATCCATCCCAGCCATGTACCTCTCTCGGCCAGCGGAACGAGATCGGTGACCAATACCTCAGTAAGCGCAAAAATACCACCACCGCCCAGACCTTGGATGGAACGTCCGACCAAACTTGATCCTATGTCAGTATGTCTGCAACGAATCGATAGGTGATACCGACACAACAGTGAAGTTTTGTGCCAAAGCGGCAATAAGTGAGCCAACACCAAATAACAAGGCTGCAGTCAGCATCAACTACGTTAGCTCGAGTGTCAGTAGTGTGCAGAGAGAAATCGTAATCGGGAGCCATACCAGTTTCCTGCCAAATGTGTGGCTTAAACTGTTAATGACAGGTTGTATCACTGCCGAAGTAATGATGAAGGAAGTGCCAGACCAGAACGCCTCGATTGCGGACCCTCGAAGCCTGTCCGTGATGGTCGGCAGAGCAATGCTCAGGGAGGTCGCATCGAGCGACGCTGCAAGGATGACAACACATATTGAGCTGAATGCAAGCAGAAATGATTTGCCTGGCCGAAAACCTGGTTCCTTGCCGTTCATTACCGGCTGCTCCGCTGGAGGGACCGCTGCGGTCTGGCTGTCAGCATCGTTCTTGTCTGACGAAAGAGCCATATTGGCGGCTCAAGATTGAAGCAAGAAATTGCGCCATGCGTATGGCGCACTCCAGTCTAAAGTACATTCATGATGGTTGATGGAGACTGCATGGCGAGGGTGGTGGACAACAGAGATAAAGTTAAAGGCTGCACGTTGTCACTCTACCCGCGATTTCCGGTGACGATCAGGGGCGATAGCGGCTCAGACAAGCATAAAGTTCGTAAATTTTAGGCGTGCAGGACCCATAAACCGAGTCTGATCCACACAGTCCCCAGCCTCATTGGGACTGATAACGGGTCACATTATTCGTCGCCTGCTCATAACTTATCCGACCACAAAGTAGTGTCGGTCTCATGACATCGAGACATGGCATGACAATTTGATGATGCTGTGTACAATCAGGGTATGACTCAAAGTGAGATCCTAATGTTCGAAACACCGGCACTGATAGGGTTGATACGTGTGTGAATGAAGCAGCCCTGGCCGAATCGGACGTCGTCAAGTCAAAGGGCGGGGGTGAATACACAAAGGTGCAAGGCTCCTAAAGAGTTGGAGGCTCAAAGACCGCCATAACGAATGGGGCATATCCCTTAGCAGCGTCGTGAACGTGAGCAAGCATCTTTGCTGGACATGTATGTCCAAGTGCATCTTGAATTGGCTATTCGTTGATCTAGTCCAACATGCATGTATACAATGGGCAGAAATCTTGTACATTTGACCCTCGCTCGTCGTCCATGTCTCGCACTTTTGGAACAAGTATGCATAGCCTACCGGCGCTGGCGGCGACGACTGCCTGGATAAAGATGTTGTGTGCTTTGGTAACCGCGTCAGGTCCACCGTTCGATCGTGGTGTGCGCCCGCTCATCTCTGCCACCAAAAGTATGGAAATTGCGCCTGTTCTTGTTAGTATCATCTGTTGGCCACAACTTTCATCAACATGAATCACGCGAAGGACGAATCGCAAACTGCCGAAAATATCTTCGAGGAACTTCGAGCACCGATCGAATGTGTTGAGGATTATGTCCCGGGAGGACTGCATCCTGTACATCTCGGCGACGAGGTTGGCCAGTACAAAATCCTGCGAAAGCTAGGTTATGGCGGATATTCGACTGTGTGGTTGGCGCAGGATAACCGGTACGCGCCTTCATCTGCTCAGACCTATCTCGACTGTGGTTCACTAAGCTTCGAAATAGTGAAGTCGACTCATTTGTAGCGCTGAAAATTGTTCGAGCGGATAGCAGTTGTGCAAAGGAGATCCAGCATTATGACAAGTTGCGAGCTAATGCGAACCGGCATCCAGGAGCGTCACACATCATGATGCTCACAGAGCATTTTATCATACATGGTCCCAATGGCAAGCACGACTGTTTAGCTTATGAGGTTCTAGGACCGAGTGTTGCAAAAGTACTAGAAGATTCGAGCGGCATGGACACGACTCCTTACCTAACGCTTCCGGCCGCTAGAAAGGCAATATACCAAGTCCTTCTTGGTCTTGACTACATGCACAGCGTTGGATTGGTCCACGGAGATGTATACTCTGCCAATGTACTTTTCACTGTGGGTGACCTGTCGCACGAACCTTTGGACATGATACGCCAGCCCCGCTCTCAAGTTTCCAGCGATGTACAACGTGTCAAAGGTCCTCGACAGCCAGGAGATCCTCGGCACCTTACTCTAGACTGGCCTTTGAACCGGTTCGTCTCTTTGAGGGGTGATGTCAAGCTATCAGACCTCGGAAATAGTAAGTTACATTCACTACGGAATCACCTTTGCTAAAATAGTGCCCATGCTTCTTCGAGCATGAACCACCAAGTAACCCACAGATACCAACCGAATACAGAAGTCCAGAAATATTATTTGGTGGACAGATTTCCACCTCGCAAGATTGTTGGGCCTTTGGTTGCTTAGTATACAATCTTCTGACAAACTTTCCCCTGTTTGATCTAGGCTTCATATACGACAAGGATTCCCGGGACGATGACCATATTCTTCAATTGTTCTCGCTGCTCGGTCCACTGACAGAAGAGTTGAAACAGAGTTGGCCTCGTCATGACATGTACTTTGACAACGATGGGCGGCTTCAAAAGTTTGTTGTGGACGATGATGCCTTTTCATACTTAGAGCCCGGAAATTCACTCGAAAATGACCATGATTGTGTCCCAGAAGAGGTAGAGAGCGACGACCAGCAACAACAGTCTGGCGAGATCATTCCTGACTTTCCACGTAACAGCATAGGGAAGCCTCAAGAATTTTTCAATCCGGACCTCTACCCACAGATCATTACACTCCGAGAGCGTAAGCCCTATGAGGCTGAAGACGACCCTCATACTTTGGCTGAATTCGTATCTCTCTACCCACCGCTACCGGAGAGATGGTCGCTTGAAAAGCACCCTGACATGCAACCGGCGGAATCTCATCTAGTCCTTGATTTTCTGCAGAATCTACTAACTTACGATCCCGATCAACGTCTTCCTACGAAGGATCTTCTGCAACATGCTTGGATTCAAACATATTGTGCCCCGAACGATACTTCTAGCACCCCATCCAAAGGGTCGGCAGTGAAACCAGAAAAGAAGAGGAAAAGATCGGTGACGGTCGACGAGTCTGAGTAGATCCAGAGTAGTCTTGCGGAAGACAAGGACTCTCGAAGGATCGGTCAGACCACGAAATATTGACGGAAAACCTGGCGATTGGCAAGCCAGGCGAAAGAGTGAGTTCACGACAGCTCAGAAACCGGACAAAGCATCTGCACCGGGATCTTGGTGCTTTACGAATAATTATGGGGTGCATGCTACACGAGTTCAAGGGTGATCAAGACGTTGAGGTCTTTTGGTCGCACAACGCTCCACCAATGTCCTCAACTCGTGTCTCGATTCACAATCGCTGCTCCTCCCTGTGTCTACTGGAGGCCGCGGCGCGAGGCGTGATGCCGGAATGACTACCTTGCTACATGAGCATAGAAAAAGCATCGGATATCTCTGCAAGAATAGGCACCGGACCCTCCAGAGTGAAGGAGCTATCAAGGACCAACGAACTTCTTTACGAGACTGGATCTGGGCCGCACTGAACACATGACAGTGTGTCCGTAGGAGCGGCCACATTCTAGGAACATCTATACATGCTTCAGGGGACATCTTAATGACAAACGAATCTCTGAAAGGAATGATGTGGAAGAGAAGACCGCAGTCTGATTGAACCTAATTCTGCCGAACTAGATAAATGCGTAGAAGCCTGCATCATAAGGTATATATGTTCTAACAGGATTAGGTGACTTTCAAGATCTGATCGATAATTGTTGTTGTCACAAATCTGAAGGTCGATCAATGATATGATGACCGTCTTCACCATCACAAAGTAGCTTGTTATATCTATACTTCTCGCTGGTCAATCAGCTTTGGCAATTACACAGACATGAAATTCAGTGTCGTTTAGACTAGCGTCCCAGCTTCGATTTGCGCGTGTGTGATCGTGTCGTACAGCTGATCAATCATCTGAATCGTGCGTAATGCTCCTATGTCGTTGGCCGACGTGGCTGTTGTGCCAGTAAATCAGGGCCATCCGACCTCGTCCGGAGATGAGCCGAGGGTGCGGTTTATTTTGTCCACCTTCAATATTGACCATGAAATTCTAGCTTGCCTATTTGGGTAGTGCACTTACCGTTGCGGGCACACTGCGACATTTTGCGAGCCTCAGACACAGTGAGAGACTCTCTGCGCAAGCAACGCAGTCGTTCTTGGAATCACTCTGCACCTAGACATCGCATACGCCGTCACTGATCATGGTACAAGAAGCTCCAATCAAAGTTTTGCCTCGACTAATATCCTTTGCAGGTCTTCATATTTGGCGTCAACTTCCCCGAGCGGCGGTTCGTCTACGTACGTTGCTATCCCAGACATCGTAACAATGCAGTATACTAACATGTATCCCACAGCGCGCTCTCGAAACGTTCTTCGGAGTCGGCCCACAGACATGTTCGCGGCTGATGTCGCGCTTCCACCTACACCGGACGATGAAAGTCGGCGATCTATCACAAAACCAAGTCCTGGATCTGAACGCGGCGCTCGATGGCATGAAGATCGAAAACGACCTGAGGAGGCAGATATTACAAGACATACAACGGCTGAGAGATACGGGGACGTATAGAGGAAGGAGGCATGCGATGGGTCTGCCGGTCAGAGGTCAGAACACTAGGAGTCAGATTAAGACTGCTGTGAAGCTGAACCGGGTGGAGCGAAAGCTGTGATCTGTTTTGGTGCTCATTCATCGCGACAGGGTGTTTACCTTGGACATGGAGAAAAGATGGATGCTTCGTCTACATGTAACATTGTAGCTGCAAGGCAAGCGCAGGTTGTACAGCAGAGGCATTATACGGCGTTCGAAACGAAGGGGTTTTGCAAAAAAAGATAGCATACCACTGCATAAGGACTAAAGATACACAGCTAAGGGTGTAGGAATAGAAATGACATGTTCACGTTTCAATCCGAGTCCGAGATATCTTCCAGTCGACCTTGCTCCATCGCAGCTTTGACAGGGTTCTCGACATCGACCACGCCGGTAGCTTTCAACCTCTCGAACAGAACAAAAAGTCTCTCTGCTTCTCGTTCTTTTTCTTCTTGAGTCATCTCTGGAAGATCAGGAACAGGTTCCTTGTCGAGTCGCTGGCCAGTCACGGGGTTGATGGGAACTTGAGAATCCGAGCTACCCACCGTAGTGGCGTCTTTGAGGGACTCGGGAATTGGAATCTTATGCGTCATGAGATATCCAGCTGCGTATCCATAACCAATGTTTTTCACATATTTTCCAGCATCTTTGTCTGACATCTCGAACAGAAGGCTGGAAATAGCCTCTGGAAGGTGACTTAGTCCTGGAGATGTTGTCAAGCGCAGCACTCTTGACGCCAACGAGGAGGATTGTCCAAGTGGAAGATCACGCTCGCTGTCTGCGGGAAAAAGTTCCCTCTGCATGACTGTCCGTATACCAGCCGACGAAGTGTCATATAACATTCGTAGGACTGTTATAAGAGAGAGTCCGGTAGTGTCTAGTTGAGTGGGTTTGTAGTGTTTGACTGCTTGGTCCAGAAGGCTTGTAAGTCTCGTGACAAGACCTTCATTCGCATTCACGGTATTCTCTTCAGTCGATCGTGCTGGGACCGCACCGAAGTCAAGACATGCAAGAGCATTGAGTATTGTGCCTACCGGTTGATCGAGAGGTGGTGACACAGGTTTGCAGAATTGTGCAATCGTACAGAGGTCTGGTACACATGTACTCAATGGCTTGCACTCCTCAGGATGTCTGTTGTGTAGGTTGAATATCAATTTGGTTGTCTCCGTTACTGCCATAACTTCCATGGGCGTCGCCGCGTGTTGCGTTGATCCCATCTGATGTGCATGCCGAGCCAAATGACCTTCTATACTTTCCAGTAGACCAGCTGAGATGACACCCGTGAAATCTGAGGCTGCAGAATAAGTGCACACGAATAGAATTCTCCCTCCGAGAAATTCGAAGTCGTCATCCTGATTCTGATACAGTGAAGCAACCTGAGCAAGTCCATCCAACTCAATCAGAACAGCCTGCAGGCTGGGTTGCAGTAACAACGCATTAGCAATCACCCTCAATGCTTCCTGGACGACACCAGAGGTGTATGTACCGAAGGCATATCGGCTCAAGGTTGTGATGCCGGATTTGCAATACACAGCGTTTGCACTGCTCGGATCACGTCCATAGACTTTAAGTTGCTCTAGGTTGGAACGCCTCTGAGGGTCAGAAAGTGTATGCGTTGACAAGTCATCATTCAGTTCCTGAACGATGCTCTGGACTTTGGCTCTCTTCTCTGTCTGGCTCATGGTTGATGGTCCGTGGGCTGTTTCGGACCTGATGCATAACGAGTGCATGCACCTTCCCTTAAATAGGTGGCCGATGGAGCGGGACGACCAATCCCAAGAATGGGAGTGAAGAATGAGTTTTGACGCGGAACATCGACGCGGAGCCGGATAGATTACAGATCATACAAATAGCTGGCGAAGCTCCTAAACCAGCGTGAGAGCTCTTCAGCATTCAGTCCGTATCTCATCCGAGTGCTTGCTTGAGCTGGATCCCTACGTCCATGCACGTTTCGACAGGCGCTCTTGAGCGAGGCTGGGCTTGAGCACTCCACCAAGCTGACACGCCCGGGAGAAGTTCGGCTACCAGACGCGTCTGATCGCGTCACACTCGCTTCATATCACTAATTGCTGCAGTTAGATCCGTGTCTATTGCTTTTGCCCGCAACAAACGCTTGCCTACTGCAATAGTCCTGGCAACACCAACAAACATGCGCAAGGTCTGATTGTGATAGCATCTGACAGACATAATGTCTGTCCCAGACGTTCTGCCTCCGAGTCCTCCCACCACCAATCATCGAAACCGCCTTCCGATGCCTTTTTCTTTCAAACCGGCTGTGAGCACTCCAGATGAGTCCCCAGCGTCGTTCCTACCCTCGTCTGGTACAGGAAGTAGAAAGAGAGTCGAATTCTCGCCTTGGCCCAATGTGGTCGACCCATTGTCTTCGACACCTTCCTCAGACATGGCAACAGTCAAAGCTCTTCCTCCATCAAGAGACTGCCAGACAAATAGCAAGTCCATACTGAAACCTTACGCTGAACCTTTCCTCTCCAATTCGAGCCTCGGTGACTCGACTGAAAGCCTTGTTGCATCTTCAGAGACACTCGAGATGATCGCTCAGCAGCTCTCGAATAATAACAAAGGGTCATCCTTGGACGCATACCAAATGCTTTCACAGATAATAAAAGCCTATGATGAGATACCTGAAGACATGAACACGCGGAGCTGTGTTGCAAGTATCCTAAGATACATCAAGCGAGACTTGTCGATACAAGACCAAACACAATCATCCCCGATCGACACAAATCTTATGACACAGGCTTTGAAAGTTTCTGTCATTCTAGTTTGGAGCGAGCACCTATCACCACTGCTGACGGACGAGTTCCGAGTCTTCATAATTGACCGTTCTATAAATGCTTTGACTGAACACACTGCACCTAAAGTCATCATCATTCATTACATGCACCTATTGGCCATGCAGAATTTCAGGCCTACAATACTTTCCTCCAACAACCGAGCTGTCAAACTTTTAGAAGCACTGCAAGACATTACAAATCATGTGCAAGGAAAAGGTGCTATGTCTGAGAGATTGCTCATATATCAAAAACTGATTGAGCAGGCGCGGCCTGTCATGAAAGCACGAGCAAATCTGTGGATCAAGGAGGTATTCCTGGGCTTGTCATCTTCGGTAAAGGATCTTCGAGACAAGGCTATATCGGTGAGTGCCAGAGCATGTGCAGCTTTTCCATCAGTGTCAAACGTATCGGCCGCCGCACGCGAAGCTCTTGCAAGCACCATTCCAGATCGAGCTGGTAATGAGCGTACTCTTAGTGCAGTCTTAACTCAACGCCTTGAAAAGATGGTAGCGGCTAAGGATGAAGCCACACAAGTACCACAGATATGGCCTTTAGTCATGCTCCTCTGCAACAGTAACGACACGCGTCTCGAGAGCTGGAGTCTTCTTAGAGACTGGCTTAAAGTGATACAGCGATGTTTCAACTGCAGCGATACCAGTGTAAGATCTCAGGCATTACCGGCATGGAATCGTTTCATCTACATTTCAAGACCTCACGAAGCGAGTGAGACAATCGTGTCCATGCTTGCCAAACCTATAGTGGCTCAAATCGAACGAACAAGCAGCAATGCCATAGGAAAAGGCCTGCGCCCAGCCGCGATCTCTAGCTACTGCATGCTATTGTACTATGCTTTCAGACCAGCCGCAACTCACAAGCAATACACTAAGATGTGGAACGAATATATCGTGAAGATCATGGGCAGCCAGTTTTTATCGAAATCTACTGCAAACGCTGATATGTGTTCTCGGATCGTGATGTCACTCATGTGGAAGGAGCCCTCTGCTTCAAGAGTGTGGAATGAAAACAGAGCACACGAAAACACATTCCTGGACCCAGAAGATCTACCTGCAACCGATTGCAAATGGGTACGTTCAAAGGTTGAGGCTATCCTTCAAATCTTCCGGCTTCTTTTCAAGTACAGCGTCTGGGGTCCTTCAGTACAGCACTCTGATCAATCTTATGTGGCGAAGGCTTGGAGAAATCTCTGCAAGGCTATCCGGGAGTCTGCTAGCAAGGAGATCAAACCTTCTACTGAAACGAGAAAAGCAGTACAGCACATCGCACAAATGATTGGACAGATCTCGGAACTTGGTAGCTCATCTTTCACTCCTGACGGACGCGCGCAGTTAGTCTGCAGTATCGCCGTCGCCGAGCTTGGATCACTTTGTTTCCTTGAAGCTCTAGAGAACGATGTCAGCCTAAGATCTCCCGTGATTCTTGCAGAGCTGCTGAGATTTGTATCAACTCAGTCCGCAGCAAGTCAGCCTTCGAATGCGCAGATGAGGGCACAAGGCTCTAGTTTCCGAGTCCCACAACATTTTCAAAGATGTATGAGACTGCTTGACGAGACTTTACAGAAGACTTACGAAGAGCATGAACATGTTCCGACAAATCTGAAGCTTGTTATCAACGTGACCTCAAAAATGATGAGTACCTTGCCCTCGAATTCGACCCTGGCTTGCTTGAGTGTGCTGCAGCGTGGATTGGCTGTCGTGCTGGAAGACAACAAAAATCTAGCAAAACTGGGGTTAGACTCACATTCTTTGGTTGTGTCGTGGACGGAGTTGTCTGACGTTGTTGTCAACAAGATTTCTTCTCTTCAATTTTCTGACTATGAAGAGCTTGACGATCTATTGGCTGCCATCCTGCTAAGCCGCAATGTCTTCACCACGAACGGCATGCTCAAGACATGGAACGGTTCTGCGTGGGCGGAAACAGAGATATTGTATGGACCGAAATTCCTGCAAGCAATAAACACGATTGACTCCGGTACCGAGATCAACATTCCAGGCGTGAACAGAGTTCCGCACGATCTACTGACTCAAGTTCAGAGGGTGACTCAGGTAGATTCGATCATGGAAGAAGATTTAGAACCAGCGACTGAACCTTCATTAAGGATTTCAGATGAGACAACACGTACGAGTGTAAATCCTCACGGCAACGCCATGACTACCGAAGTGGTTAAAGATACTTCCGGCACTAAGGACGAACCAAAGCCTACGAGTGACGATAATTTACGTCGAGCCCGTCACAATGATTCCCAAATCAACTTTGTTCCTGTGAATGGCATGGTACGGTGCATAGACGAAGTTGAATCACAATTGCTCACAGAACGACAGAAAGAGGTCCGTGATAGACAACGTGGGGAGCAAGGAGTGACGTTCCCAGACCTTGGATCAAGTCCCCGATCTCGTTCGATGCGTTCAAGTCGAGCTCCGTCAGCAGATTGTGAGCTAGCGCGTAAAGTTGCAGCTGTAGAGAATCTGCCATCCACACCCACGATCGCCAGGCAAAATGACGCTGCGGATGAGGATGAGCTGCCCTCGCCAACGCCTAAGGCCAGGAACAAATCGCTCAGCCTGATTGACATTGAGGTGTTGTCCTCTCCTCCATCTGCGTCTGGGAATAGAAGAATTGAAGTTGCTGACCTCGACGTACCATCTTCACCACCAAAAGCTCAGAACGAAGCTGAGGTTGATATGGTGAATCTCGAGGACGCAATGTTGGATGACGAAGATGTTTTGGTCGAGTCGGGAAACCAAACGTCCCAGCAGCTGAAACCCGCTGTACCAAGGAAGTTTATCGAGTGCAACGACGCAGCAGAACTTGATGTTGGAACCAATGCAGCCATAGCTACAAGTTACTTCAATCTTGGATCCATGGTCGTTGAGACGGCACAAGAAGACGCTTCTGAGCACCATGAAGTTACTATCGATAGGCGTGAGAGATCACCAGATACAGAGAGTGATCAGAATGGTCCTGGCGATGAGATGGATGAACTTAGCGCGTCTCAGCTATCCCAAAGCCTGGAATCGCATATCGCAGAAGAAGTCATGCACTCAGAGACACCACCGAAGCCAAACGATCATGCCCAAGCATTCTTGAAGCAAAGAAAACGAGCAACAAGCGGAGCAGACCACGACAGGACGAAGCGTCGTCGACGCACTGCGTTACACAACGAGACGAGCATGTCTTCGTTTATATCCGATGATTCCCATATGACTAACGAAGACATGCAAGAAGATTGCATTGTGGTCGACACATCGTCACCTGTCACACCTTTGGCACGTACCCTAGTCGACAGCGCTGCAATGGACGATACTGACTCAGCATCCCCGGCAGCATCTGGAACCAAACGTCGACGACTCAGAAAGAGGAAAGGGAACCGTGTTGCATTACGTGTTAGAAGCAGAGATTTCGAGATTGCTGATGGAGAACCGGTCACTTCACAACTGAGTGCAGAATCAGAGCAAACACCACGCCAGATGGCACAGAAGAGGCTGTGCGAACCCGCGGCACCTCAGCTTACATCTGCACAAGGTGTCAGTGAAGAAAGTGGCGGCGAAGAGTATGGAACACCAACACATGTCAAATCTGTGAGAGAAGACACTCGCCAACCTCGGGATGAACCAGCTGGTTCACATAGCGGAATGGATATCATGACTGCATTGCAAACGGCGTTGGATGGGTTAAAAAATATGAGCAAGGGATCGCGAGCGAACGTCGACTTGAGAGCGATTGATGATTTATGTTTTAAGATCAGGTATCAGGCGCAGGAGATTGAGCGGAAGTCTAGCTGATTTAGTAGGCGTTATATCCTGGCGAGTGATGTCCACTCATCTATATTGGGTATGAGAAAGTGCTATCATTGTTTAGGAAGTGGTTCACAAGGGAACAAGGAAAGATCAAGTCTATACAGATTATAGATGCTTAGAGATAAGCATTGTTATCATAGTGGAATAAAGAAGACTTAGATAGCTGAGCAGTAAGACAATTGATATCTTACGAGCTGCAATTACTGAAATACGTATACACCATTCCCAGAATCACTGATGTAATCATTTCTCTTTCCCTGCCTGATCACCACATACAGGCCGAAACCGTATGTATCTGATCCGGTCAACATTCATGGCTTTGGAGCAATCCTCTCGTTCCGCATCGAGGCAGTTCTCAAAAACGACTGCAGAGGAGACCAAGCTGCGTTCTTCGTACCCCGTCGTCTGGTCCTCACGAAGCGCGTTTCATCAACTCTCAAAGGATAGTAGTGCGAGTGGCCAGATGTGTTGATTCGTAGAGACATCTTCCAGAACACAACTCGGTTTCGTCGCAGCATTTGAATCGTCGCTCGCGCGGTAAACCTCGTGCATAGCCTAATCCACTGAGAATCCCTACTCACAGAAGCGTTCATTTGTCACACACAGACGCCAGCCAAAGCGAGATTCCACCCGTTACACAAAACGTACAAACCTGCTCAAGCACCGGCGTTCCCAACCATGCCCCTCGGCCCCAGCTGATCCAAAATCCCGCCCTTCAGCCTCATCTGCTTCTCCACCTCCGCGCTCGACAGCCCCTTCTCATCCCTCAGCAGAATAGCCTCACTGATGTCCTTCGCCGCCACCAACGTCCTCCCACCAAAGCTACCACGACCCAGGCTTTCCGTCTCGTTCTCGAACTGTCTCGCGATGCGCTCGCGGGCCTGCACGATCATCAGCGCCGGGTTCGACGCCGGGTTGCCCGACGGGAAGATGTTCTGTCCCTGCTGGCCGACGGGAGGTTGTGAGGAGGTCGGGAAGGCGGAGGCGGTGTTGGTTGCGCGCTCGACCGGTACGGCTGGCCCGAGTTTGCGCAGTGAGGCCCCGAACTGGGGGTCGCGCCCGTCGAGCTCCACGTGCTGCGTCTTGGTGTCGCTGGGAGGGCTCTGTGTGGGATCTGGATGGACTTGTGACGGGGCGGGGGGTTTGCTTGCGGCGGGCTGTGCGTTTGTGTAGCTGGGCGCGTTGGCGGTTGAGGTTGCGGAGTTGAGGATGGACGAGGTCGATGGGTATTGTCTGCGTCCGGCCGCGGCGGCGGCTTTGGGCACTTGTTTGGACGCTGAGCTGCCCATGTTGAAGAGTGTGAGGTAGGTGGATGTTTGATTGAAGACGTTGTGATTGTAAACTTTGAGGGAAGCTGTGGACAGCTTGCTGCGGTTGTGTGTGCATCATGAGCCGCAAGTCTCGACGTCAATCCAAAAAGTTGTTCGGAGAATTGACGGCCGAGCGAGTTTCACGTTGGTTGGCGTCATTGCGTGGCGCGCGTCGCTCGCGTCGATCCTGCATGCATGGAAAGTGTTTCAGAATATCAAAAGCCCCAGGCGACCCCCCACCATCCACGAAATGCCGCAGTGATAACCACAACTGCTCCCTCCACTCCCACGACTTCTCTCCCTCGCTACAACCCTCCTCTACCTCAGCGATAGATCAACAACATCCAACATGGAGCGCAAGAACAAGCCCACCAACCTCGCAACCTCCCCCACTATCGCCCAACCCTCGATCGACCTGACGAACAACATCCTAACAGCCCACCTCCCCACCGGCGACACCTGCCAGGTCAACCTCTTCGGCGCAACCGTCACCTCCTGGCGAACCTCCGACGGCACCGAGCAGCTCTTCCTCAGCACCGCCGCCAAACTCGACGGCTCCAAGCCTATCCGCGGCGGCATCCCACTCGTCTTCCCAGTCTTCGGCCCACCACCTAAGGAGCACGCCACAGGCAAACTACCCCAGCATGGCTTCGCGCGCAACAACTACTGGGAATTTCTGGGCAAGAGTTCGAGCGAGAACACGGGCGGCCGCAGCGACGACAGCGTCAAGTTGGACTTTGGCCTGGGGAGCGCCATGTTGGATGCGGCAACGCGCGACAAGTGGGGGTATGACTTTGGGCTGGTGTACAGTGTGACGTTGGGGAAAGACAAGTTGGAGACCGGCCTGCATGTGCAGAATAAGGGGAGTGAGCCGTTCGAGTTCCAAGTCCTATTCCATTCGTATTTGGTTGTTTCGGTGAGTCCTCTAGGCATATGCAAGCATGCGGCACGCAGTACTGACGAAGTTCTAGGACATT
>JAOSBN010008770.1:0-18633 GCA_027563595.1 Erythroxylum suave | reverse complement strand
CTCATACCTAGATATTTATTCTAAGTCACATAAACCTCAACAGGTAAGCATAACTAGCAATCCAAGTTTCTTGTTAATTTAGAACACTTACTTGTTCAGTAGAGTCCACAACTTCAATATAAACACAACTTCAAGGTCATTTCACCAGATCTGCATCACAAAGAATATAACACATGCATTTACAATTTCGGGTGCATCACAAAGAATATAACCAAGTGCATCACAAAGAATATAACTTGAAAAAACGCCAAATCACTTACCCAACTCCTTCACTCAGATGATGAAAAATGAGAAGAGAAGCAGAAGAAGCCGAATCAGAAGAAGCCAAAGTAGATGGCAAAGAAGAAGGTCGGAGATGATTTAAGGATTTAGGGTTGGTCCAAGTCACATTCGAATCGAGATCTAAGAGATGCGAGAGAGTCGAAAATTTAGGGATTTAGGGTTGGTCAGAGAAGATTTAGGGATTTGGCATGTAGGGTTGGTCGAAGTCTCACAGAGCCATAAAGATGAGAGTCGGATATGAGTGAGAGAGAGGATCGAGTCTGAGAGAGTGAGAAGGTCGAGAGATTGAGATGCTGAGGAGAGATTGAGCTCGAAAGAAGCGAGCTTGGGCAGACATGAGAGATTCAGATTTGAGAGGATGAGGAGTATCAGGGAAGACAGTCAGCCATGAGAAACTGAGAGGGTGAGAAGTTTCGAGATTTCGAGTGGGAGAGACGGTGAGAGCAAGAGACGGAGAGAGTGAGATTTCAGAAGCTTCGAGAGAAACTGAGAGAGTGAGAGAGAAGCGGTGGTGAGTTGGGAGTGAAGGTAAAAAAAATTACATTATATACCTAGGGTTAGAAGATGTATAAATTAGTGGTTCGATTCGGTTTGGTTCGGTTTCAATTTGTCCATACCGCATCCGAACTGACATATTTGATTTTCTCATTATTTAAAACCGAACCGATCATCCCACACCTCCACACCGACCTATTTGCGATCGATTCTTCGGTTTTGTGGTTCGGTTCGATTTTTCCCAATTTTTTGCCCACTCCTACTTGTGTTGGTCCTTTGGTTACCGTCCCTCAATAAAATGAACACGTCTTCTACTTCCCTCAAGGACATACTGAACAGGTCCACTCTATATGATTTGTTTGATTATTGTTTGTTTAGTGTCAACCTTGTTATAAGCTATTTGCATTGATTTGATTTGCATGCGTATCGTTGATTTTTCATTTTACATATGAATTTAAATCACTTTTTATTAATGTGTTGATCAGATGGAAGCGTCAACTAACCAATCAATTGAGAAGAAAATTCTGGTTTATAAACTAGCATCAAAGATCCTTTGTCGTGTCACAAAAGTTATATTGAAACTGTGTTATTACTTTTGTTGACGTTTAAATTATTGATCTCTGCTTAAGGATAATTAATTTTGAAGTTTCTTTTAGGTTTTATGATTTCATTTTTTCCTTATTGTGTCATAATTAATTTTAGGCTGACCCAGATACAGATAAGCCCTTTGCTGAAATTACGTTACTCCCTGAGGCCAACGTAAGTATTCACTTCATTATGTATTATGTTATATCATGCACAATTTAGCATTCAGAGCCAAATCATTCTTATTATATAGTTATCTTATAATATCAGCAAGATGAGAATGCAGTGAAAAAGACAGCTCCGAGACTTTATGAACCAAAGGTTAATGTAAGGTCATTTTGCAAGACTTTGAGTCCCTCAGATGTCAATACTCACGGTGCACTTGTGATTCTTAAACGACATGGTGATGAGTGTTTGCCCAATTGGTTAGTTAAATGCACCTTATGATAATTAGTAATTTTTTATAAAAATTAACAACTGTTCCTAGAGTGAAATTAGGTTTCTAATGTGTCACAGGATATGTCAAGATAACCTCCGATGCAGGAATTGGTTACCAAGGATTTACATGGAAACGAATGGAGGTTTTGTCATACATTTCGAGGTTTTAAACCTTATTTTTTGGCTTGACTTTTACATTGTTTGTGCATACGTAAGTGCACAAAATTCTTCATTGCTCTATAGTATTTGGTTTTTAATTCATATTTTAATGTTAATGTCAGGTCATTATAAAAGGCACTTGCTTCAAGGTGAATGGAGTCTATTTGTAACTTGGAAACAACTTGTAGCTAGTGATACCTTTATATTTCTAAGGTTGGTAGTACTTTAAATACTACTTCGACTTATCAACTGTTTTAATTATTACCTACACATCACTGATATTTTAATTTACGATTTACTTTTAGAGGTGAGAAAGGAGCTCTTAAAGTTGGTGTAAGAAGATTGATTAAGCAGCAGGGTAATGTACAACCACCCGTCATATCCAGTCATTGTATGCATGTTGGTGTGCTTGCGACTATATTAACAAGAACGATGTTCACAATATATTACAAGCCTAGGTATCTTGTCAGATTGTTATTCTAGCTTCCTTTGATGGTTAACAATTTTAATTAGAGCTTCTGAGTTAGCTATCTAAAGTTAAATTTGAAGTTCACCTTTAAGGAAAAAACAAATCACTATTGTTAGGGTTTTTTTTCTTTCTTTTTTTTTCCTCTTCCGATGTTTTGGCACAAGACAAGCCCCGCTAATTTCATAGTTCCATTTACCAGTACATGGAATCCATGAAGATTACTTATTCTATAGGTATGAAGTTCAAAATGCAATTTGAAGGTGAAGAAACTCCAGAACATAGGTACTGATTACTACTCATACAGAAGTTATAAATTGTCTTTAAATTACCTCTCATGAAATTTATTATTAACCTTTTTGTTCAATGTTAAAGATTTACTGGCACTATTGTTGGAATTGAAGATTCTAATCCCAACATTTGGAAGGACTCAAAATGGAGATGCCTTAAGGTAGTGCTTAATGATTTGCTGCATTACATCTATCCTAACAACTAAAATGTCATTTTACTTCCTTTTGCATTCAGGTTTGTTGGGATGAAACAAGCAGTGTTGTTCGTCCAAAGGCGGTTTCACCTTGGGAAATAGAACCTATGATTACTTCTTCTCCACTAAATACCATTCTAATGTCCATGCCAAAGAGACCTCGAGCAAGCATGGTGCCTTCATTCTCTGACTCTTTTGTTCGACCTACAAAAGCTAATGGTCATACAAAATTTTCATTAGAATTTTGCTTAAAGTTCCATGTGCATCAAGTAGGCTAATATTTTTTAACTTGAGCTTTAGGTTCATCTGTGAATTAACTTCGGCAGATCCATTGTTAGGCTTTGAAGCAAGCTCCAATTCATCCAATGGTTTCTTTTTACCACTTATAGATCAAAAAATAGCAACTACTAATCCAACAACACATGTACCAGATGAAGATGAGAAGTTTATCTTGCTTGCCAATCAATTGTTGTTAATGTCTACAAGCTTATCATTTAAGCTGGCAGAGTCTAATAAAATGTTACCAACAAACCTTGAAGATGTAAATGGTCAACTACGTAATACTGAATGCGGTGTACTAAGCAAATACCTATCACTTTGTGGCATTAGAGTTGATATATTGAATGGAAATGAGTTGACAACTCACTCATCATCATCTCATTTTGTTAATCCCAATCATTTAAGGCATCCAACAAAGAAGCCAGCAGTAGTGCAAGGCCATGAGAATCCAAATTCTATTGATGGAAGATACAAACAGTTTGGCGTTTCTCTCATCAGTAGTCCAATTACACCAGAGCCCACTAGGCCTATTACAAACATGTTAAACAAGCCAACAGTTGATAGCCATACCTCAACTCACCAAAAAAACCCAATCGAACCTTATCATAATTCAGAACAATTAACGGGTTTCCAAATGGTTGACAATGTTGAACATGAGAAATATTTTGTTTTTGCTAATCAATGCACAAAAGATGTTCGACAAAAAGCGCTCAATCTTTCTACAATAAGTTGTACAAGGGTACGTTTTTTTCATATATGCTAAGAAATTACAACTAACAGTCATTAATTATAAAAATTTGTTTGCTTTTGTTGGTATCAGTAGGTTCACAAGTAGGGAATAGGACTTGGTGGGTCAGTTGATCTTACAAAGTTCAACAACTATGATGAGTTGACCAAGGCATTGGATAGATAGTTTGAATTTGATGGTGAATTAATGGCGTCTAAAAAGAATTGACAAATTTTGTTCACTGATAATGAGGGTGATGTCATGGTTGTTGGAGATGATCCTTGGCTGTAAGGATTATTGAACTCTTTCATTTATTTTTCAATTAGTTCTGTATGATCTTCTTTTGACATGTAAATTAACTATTTTGCATGAATACTGGCTACTTTTTACCAACACTAAAGAGAATTTGTTGGCATGGTTCGTAAGATTTTCATCTATACTAAAGACGAAGTTCTGAAGATGAATGAAGACACTTCAAATTTAAAATTCCAAGAGAACTTCCTACACTAAGATGATATAGACACAAATTAAGTTAAATATAAGCCACTGTCTGCTGCATATACTCTAAAAGATAGAAAGGTGAGTTTATAAGTTGGTTTATTTGTTAAATTTGTTAATTACTCTTGTGTATTGTAATAAGAAATGTTTGCTAATGGAGTGGATTTTTTTTTTACTTCCCTATAAATGATGACTTATCTTTCTACCTTGTCATCCCAGGAAGTTCAAAGTAGGCAGTCAAAGGTTATTTCATATACTGTGAGTATAATACCAACTCAAGAATTTTGATTTTAATACTGTGTCATCGATGGATGGCATAAAATAATAGATGAAATATCTGAGAATCTTATTTAGTTTTGTAATGGTTATATACGTTAAAATAATTTATGTATTAATTATGCATAATCTTTCTTCTTCAACTGTCTCTTATTTGCTTCTCTTCTTCCAGTTCTTTTCATCTCAATTGGTCTGTAAGCATGATGAATGAGTAAAGATTAATAACCCTTAATCCCTTTTTCACAACATTATATTATTTAGATTTTAAAAAATTCAACTCTTCGATAAATCAAACTACTTGTCATGAATGCATTAATTTTCTAGTTTCTAATTTCATTAACTATAGTCTTCAGATTATTCGGACCATGCCACAGTATAAGTGTTAATGTATCTGACATATGTAGTCTTCTTTTCAATAAGCTTTTTCCCACTCTTATTAGTATGACGTATCATCCTTAACTTTCCAAATAATATTCTTCCAAAGCATAGGAACATAATCCACATAGACACCTTCAAACCTACATTAGAAAAAAAAACGCTTCTTTTAGAGACAAGGGACAAAAATATTTACTAACAAGAGCAAAAAGAAAAAATTCAAATATTACACAACAAAAAATTCTAATTTCAAACAGAAATTAACAAAAATACAAAATTCAAATTAAATTAACCGATTCTTAAATCAAATTAAAAATTTTCAGTGATAAGATGTCTTCGTTATAATTAAAAGCGTTATCTTCTTTACTAGCAGTTTATACACTAGTGACATCGTTAGGCCACATTGTATTTGCTTCCACAAATTGTTCGAAGCCCTCTTTATTCCTACATATAGACTTTATAGCTTACATTAATTTCTACTTGTAAACCCTCTTTATGCCTACATATAGACTTTATAGCTAGCATTAATTTCTACTCGATGAAAAACCAATCACTTTAGTACCACACACACATTATTACCAGCAAGATGAACGAGATAACGATTGAAACTCAGGGCCTTCCACAAACTTTATCAAGGATGCAGTAAATTATAGAGCTTAAATTGTCCCAAAAACTTAAAATGATGCCTATTGCAAATATAAAACGTTTTATCCCAACATCAGACAGTAACCACACACATTATGCATGTAGTAATAACCGTCATAGTGATGACTGCCAAACGACTTTCATGAACTTTAATCTTCAGATATCAACGATGCCGTAAAGTGCAGAGGTTCAATTCTTCCAAAAACATCTAACAAAGCCTATTGCAAAGATGATACGTTTTATACCAACATGAGATGGTAACCAGAGACATAACCCATGTAGTAATAACCGTCATAGTGATGACTTCCAAACCAGTTTCATGAGCTATGATCTTGACATTATTTGGACCATTCCACAGTACAAGCTTTAATATATCTAGCATATTTAGTCCTTTGTTCAATAATCTTTTTTCCACTCCTATTAGTATGCGGTTGCTCCATCAAACCTTCTTTTAGAGACAAAGATAGTCTAAAAAATCATTTAGCCTTCAATTGGCCTCGTTCCATCCTACAAGCCCATGTGATCCTGCGATATTATATTGATTTATCACTTTTAATACATTACCTAAGAATAATTTGATAATAAGACAAATATTAATATTACTTCTATTGTATTTAAACACATCATAATCAAACCATTTAAACTATATAGTCTGCTTTTGTACAATTATTAATGAATATATTGAAACATTTGAAAGACGTTAAGACAAAGCAATATCTTGAAGTCTTTTAATTATTTAACACTATTTTTTTTGTACAATTAGAGAACTCTAATTACAATTGACAATGACAATCTAAACTAGGGTAGGGGCACTTTGTATTTACTTCGCCAAATTATTCCAATTCTCCTTTATGCCTACATATAGACTTTGTAGCTGGCATTAATTGCTACTTCCAAGTGCTCTTTATGCCTACATATAGACTTTATAGCTTACATTAATTTGTAGTCGACTGAAAACACAAACACTTTAGTGCCACACAGACATTGTCAGCAGGTAGATAAACGTCATAGCCATTGAAACCCAGGCCCCTTCAACAAAAACAAAACTAGAAGATTCCCTTTTATTACATGATGTTTTTATTTTTATGATGTTCTCCTATAATGATTCTAATGAGAATTATTAAGTGTACTTACTAATAATCAAATAACACAGAAATCTTTAATAAAATCAACAAGTCTTAATTGTTGGATTAATTAACTTTCCAATTAATTAATTAATTAAAATTGAATCAGTATATTGATTTATCACTTACAGTCGATTCCCTAACAACAATTTGACAATAAGACAAATATTTATATTAATTCTATAGCATTTATACGCATCATAATCAAACCACTTAAACTATGTTGTCCTAATGGTGGTAAAAAAAAACTCAAATTTGGATCTTTTGATACTCTAGTAGTCTACTTTGTGTCTCATTTGTGACATCAAATTAAAAACTATACGGAAGCTTTTAAAATACATGAAGACAAAACAATGTCTTAAATTGTTTAAATTATTTTTAACTATTCACTTTTGTACAATTATTAAAAAGTATATGGAAACTTTTGAAACACGTGAAGACAAAGCAATGCTTTGGACTCTTTTAATTATTTTAGACTATTTGCTTTAGTAGAGCTATAGAGTTCTAATTACAATTGCCAACGAGAATCTAAACTAATAACGCTTAAATTAATTTGCAAGTAACACTAAAATTTTTTTTTTACTTACAACAGCAAAAAAAAAATATTACGCCAATTAAAAATTTTAATTTCATACAGAAGTTAACAAAAAAACAAATTGAAAATTAAATTAAGGCATTCTTAAATATTAAAATAGTTTTTTTCAGCAGTCAAATGTCTTCGTTCTAATTAAAAGCGTTATCTTCTTTACCAGCAATTTATACACTAGTCAAACGGCTGACCCACTCTGTATTTGCTTCCACAAATTATTCAAAGTCCTCTTTATGCCTACATATAGACTTTATAGCTGGCATGAATTTCTACTTCCAAATCCTCTTTATGCCTACATATAGACTTTATAGCTGGTCTTAATTTTTAATCGATGAAAAACCATTCACTTTACTACCAAACACACATTATGAGCAGCAAAATGAACGAGATAGCTATTAGAACCCAGGCCCCTTCCACAAACTTTATCAAGGATGCCGTAAAGTACACAGCTTCAAATGTCCCAAAAACATAAAACAAAGCCTATTGCAAAAATGAGTCGTATTCGCGCATTATATAGAATTAACAATGTTTTTCCAAACTTGTCGCAGCTGAATACGGCTTGGAAGGACAGATTCCCTTCCCCTATACCATGTATTAGAATGATTTGTCTGCATTATATAAAGAAACCATCGCCTTTTCCAACTTTGTCGCAGCTGAATAAGAGTTGGAAGGACATATTTCTTTCTCATTAGAACGACAAAGATAAGCTATGACAGCGATGTGTTAACGATTGAAATCCAGCCACTTCCACAAACTTTTTAAAAGATGCCGCAAAGTATAGAGGTTAAATTTTCCCAAAAACATCAAAGCATAGCTATTGCAAAGATGACACGTTTCCACCCATTATATAGAGTAATCATCAACTTTTGGAACTTTGTCACGGCTCAATAGCAGTCAGAAGCACAGACCTCTTCCCCTATATCGTGTATTAAAAGAAGAAAAATAATCTAAGACAGCAATATGCATTTTCCTTGGAAAGATTGAAAGTCATCTATATTATTTTACATTTGGACAATTGACAAATAGTTTCAATAGCAGGTTGTGAGCCAAGTTCAAAAGGCCAAGTAACCCATCTCCATCTGTGCACAAACCATATCCAAAAAGAAATTACATTCTCATATCTGAATTGTTAGCTCTATTAAAAGGGTTAACACCACTATCTTTCCTAATGCTTCACACACTGACTATTGTCTTAAACGATAAAATAGAGGCAGGCCAGCTGCATTTTCCCCAATCTTTATGGAAAACATCAACCTTTCATAGCTAACATTAGTATTTACCAAAAACAAGCTCTCTCTTCTATTTATATTCCAACAAATATAGTATTAACTCTGTTTTTTTTTTCTATTTTTAGCTTCCTTCTCAGTACGTTGCAGTCCCTTCTTCTCTGTTTGAGTAAATAAGAGCTCTGCTTTGTTTATCAACCATTGTAAGTTCCCAGTCACAATTATCATATGTCTTTATTGTTTAGTTAATGTTTTTGTTCTACTAATTATATGCACTGAATAGAATTACAAAAAAACAATTGCATGACTCATATTATGTTAGTTATTAATTTATTCTGTCAAAGTTCTGTCAACAGTTTAACGTAACATATGATATATGGACATTGAACGCTGCACTTCCATTAACTTACCATATAATAGACGTATTTTTATGTTCTTCATCATCTCATGCACAATATCATAAATTACGACATTTTAACTGAGTTAAAACCATAAATGACATATGTAACAATTTGTCCTAGGAATTTCTTTTTTCCTTTTGCAATTTATCATCATAAATCTTTTTTCTTAAATTAGACGCATACGTCTGTTGTTTTTTCATTAATAATCACTTAATAGACTTACAAAACAAAAAATTCATTCATTTGTGCAAATGTACAATGTTCTCTCATAGATATGACTTAACATATCATACCAACAATTCTTGCCATTAACTTTTAAATGGATAATATATTTTGCAAACATAACGTTGACAATTACTTACATTAAGTTTTAACATATAACATGTTGCCTGAAATATACAAAACAACATCTGTCCCTGAAATCGTTATTTATGACTTTTTAAAAAAATAAACCTATTACATTTTATCGTAAGTAATGTTTTCCCTGCCCTAAATTAAACTTATCACATCTTCATCTTAATGAACAAGAGTTCGCTTCTGTTTATTGATAACCTATAAATTCTTCATTTTCAAAATTTTTGTTGAGAAAATATATAATACAACTGTTTGTTATCTAAATTAACTTTTACTAACATGAGCTTCTAAATATAGATCACAATAGAATTAAGCTTAGGGGAAAATTAAACGTGTAACATGATATCCTACTGATTTTGCACTTGAATCATTATTATTACGTTAGCTCAATACAATAATGATGTTGTTTTCTTTTTTTTCCATCAACTCTGTTGTGATATGATAAACTCTTCTGCGCAAATTATTTCTTAAAATTAATGATAAACGTTATTCCTGTTGATAAATTTAAGGTAGTTAAAATGTTAATTTTTCTATCATAAGATTAATATAATAACTGATGTACTAGATTAATTTCAAACTACGATATGTTAAACGTATTTGTCATGATTTGTAAAGCTTTTACCAACTAATTAATGATTGTTTACATGCGATTAAAATTGTAGCTTCATTTTTCATATATCCATTTATTGTTTAATTTTTAATTATTGCTTAAATAAAATTTTACCATCTATATCATTCAAAACATTTATGTTGATAACAAACATTTATAACTTTTCTTTTTACAAATGAATTCAGGATATTTTGAAAGAAAAAGATATTTGAAACAATCAATCAAAGAGACATACGAGCGCGAACAAGAGCTAGATGATATACTAGCAAGATATTATGCACAAAACAAACATTCACATAAAAAGTGTAAATGCACGTCGCTATGTGCAGATGTATGAAACCAGTCGAGCTATTGTACTCACTAATGAATTAAAAGACATAGTCATCAAAACAAGAAAATATTATCAAAAGTTGATAAAACGCCTTATAGATTAGATCTTACGATAACCCAACATTAGTACTCTCTCTTGTACGATTTCATGTTTGAAATAATAAAATACTTTTTTTATTAGTCTTATAAAAGAATAATTAGACTTCACAGAAGATATTTATCATTTTTACTTTACTTAGTTATCCTATATGACCTCTTTAAGTATTTGTCTTATATTGTTTGTTAAATGTTCAATAGTAGCATTAATATTATTAATAGGCACATTGAAATATCTATATGATATACTATTAAAATATATATATATAGATAGATAGATAGATAGATAGATAGATTCTCTTATTTATTACCTATGTCTACTCTTTAGGCAGAATAGGGTTTACATTTTCTTTTTTCTTTCCACATTAAAAATAATTTATCTTTGTAGTTTTGCAATTAAGTGTCAAGAAAGACCTTTTGGATAACAGAAGTGATGTAGATTATTCAAGAATCGAAGTCGATTTGCTTTATAAAAAAGAAGATATCAATGAACTTCTATGAAATGGTTTCACGGGATTTAGACAATGTCTTTGATAATGTAATCTGCGGACAACCAATGAGGGACGGTCATAATAAGGTTTACAAGTCGTTTTCAGAAGTAATTGAAGGCAAAGAGGGAAGATTTCTATATATATATACATATATATATATATTGTATATATATATATATATATACATTTTCTTAAATGAAAGATATTAGCGCTTATGTTATTCATATGCAGATTTAACATATAAAAAATCCTTATTAATAGATATATATACTAAACGCTAACATTGTCCAAAAAAAAGTTAATAAAATTTTTATTAATTATTCTTAATCGTCTTTATCTTCGTTCAACTCTTTTTTGCATTCAGAGATGGATAGAAATGCGAAAAGAGGTAAAAAGTATGCTGAAATGCCAGAACATGAAAAAAAAGAACTCCTACGTCAACTTAGAGAAGCTCGTGCTGCAAAAAAAAAGAAATACTACTTTGGTTTCTTGTTTTCAAACACCTTGCGATCAACGTTCCTTTGCTGCCATTGATAACGTACCTTCTAACGGTAATCTTTTCATCTATCAATTGATGAACTAGAAAAATATCAATTAACCAATTTTGAAGTTCATGATGTTGATTCAACTCATTCCTTTCTTTAACTAAAATAAACTCATCATACAAAACCGATAGTTCAAATATCTAATATCAGTTTTCATAATTTCGATTGACTAGCTATATCTTCCTCTTCGATCCAACCTCCCACAATGATAACTGATGTAAATCAAGGTATAAATATTATAACCTCTATTATTTTCATTTTGTATTATCACTTCACAAAGTCATCAACCTTTGTTTGAATTTTTGAAGGGATAAATTCTCATCAGTCTTCGCCAAAGTTAACATCGTTCCAGAATTTACCCGTTGAGACCTTAAAATTTTGTGTTGTTCCACACTGTGAACATTATGATGCTAAAAGATTTTACCTAGAGCCTCCATCATTTTGTTGCTCATCAGGAGAGATTTCCATTGTTACTCCTCAAATGTCGTATTCTCTAAAGCAATTATTTATTAGTGATGATGACGAATCTGAACATTTCAGGAAGAATGTTCGTATATACAACAATAATGTGGCTTTTACTTCATATGGAGCAAGATATGATCGAGAACTAACAAAAAATAAGCAGGGCATTTACACATTTCGTGTTCAAGGTCAAGTTTATCATTTCCTTAGCAGTTTAGCTTCAACAAATGATAAACTATCTGGTATCCAACTCTATTTTTTTGATACTGATGAGCAAGTGGAAAAAAAGACTAAGAGTTGCGATAAAATCTGTAAAGATACATTAAAACTGATTATGACAATTTTGCAACATAATCCTTATGCCAAATTCTTAAGAAGCCTTAGGAATATTCCTACGCTTGAGAATTATACAATTGTTTTAAGATGTTATCCTGGCCTTAATCAACGTGTATATAATCTGCCTACTGCATCACAAGTTGCTGGTGTATGGACTAAAAACAATGATGAAAACATTGATAAATGTCCTCATATCCAAGTCTATACTCACTCAGGCATAAGCTATAGAATCCAACCTTATTATGCATGTTATGACCCACTTTAATATCCTATTTTATTTTCTCGTGGTGAATCTGGATGGCATCATGGAATTAAGTGGTTGATTCTAAGAAGAGACAAGAGCAATGTTTCAGATGAAGGATATAATATTAATTTCAACTCCTTTACTGATCCTTCTGAATTGTTAACTACAGAAAACACAGGCAAGTTTGTCTTCTCTTTTTCACTTCTTATAGCCTTCAGCTATCTTACCATTTAACTTATTTAATTTATTTGTTATATTATTAGTTGCTGCTCAAGAATACTGTGAAGATTGAACTGTTTCTGCCAGAGAATATTATTGTTATAGATTCCAAATAAAAAACGTGATGAATCTATGCTACTCCATAGCTTAAGGCTGCTCCAACAATTTGCTATAGGAACTTATACAAAAATTGAAACATCTAGACTTGACTTCCATTGAAAAAAACAAAATGACATAAGAACAGAAATACTGCAAGGTGTTTTAGATAGTATTACCGTTGGTCAAACAGAACGCCACACAATTGGCCATCGAGTTATCCTCCCAACTTCATTTGTTGGTGGTCCAAGGGGTATGAAACGACGTTATCTTGACGCATTGGCTTTAGTTCAGAAATATGGCAAACCAGATATTTTCCTCACTATGACTTGCAATCCTATGTGGAAAGACATTCAAGACAATCTTAAGTTTCATGAAAAGCCACAAGGTAGGCCAAATTTATTGGCTAGAGTGTTCCGAGTTAAATTTGAAGTTCTGAAAAATGAGTTGATCGAAAAACAAATCTTTGGAGACATTGCTGCTTGCATTTATGTTATTGAGTTTCAAAAGCGTGGATTTCCTCACGCTCATTTACTATTGATACTTAAGCAGCATTCTAAATTGCTAAATCCTGATGCTTATGACCAGATAATATCTGCTAAAATACCAGATCCTGAGGAAAACTCTCGATTGTATTCTCTTGTCATTAAACATATGATTTATGGTCTTTGTGGTCTTCTAAATAAAAATTGTCCTTGCATGAAAAATGGCATATGCAAAAATCATTAATTTTGCTCCTTTCACTGTGCATAGCAAAGATAGTTATCCGTGCTACCGAAGAAGAGAAAATGGTCGAAAAGTCAAAATTTGTAGACACGAGGTTGATGATAGATGGGTGGTCCCTTACAATCCGTACCTCTTGATGCTTATTGATTTTCATATAAATGTTAAGATTTGCTTAACTGTTAAGCTTGTTAAATACTTATACAAGTATATATTTAAAGGTCATGATCTTATCAATTTTAGCATTGTCGATGAAGAGACCACAAGTGGTATTGATGAAATTAGTAATTTTCAGGAAGGCCATTGGATTTCACCTCCTGAAGCTTTCTGGCGTATATTTGAATTTTGATTAGAAGAAATTAATCCATCAGTTTATACATTGCAAGTACATCTTCTAGATTAGTAGTTTATTTCCTTTGACAAAAATGCAGATCTCTTATATTTGTTGAGAAAAATTGACTTCTCCAAAATAATGCTGACTGAATTTTTCAAGATGAGTTTGACAAATAAAAAGGTAGCAGAGATGAAATATTTCTATAAAGATTTTCTTGAACATTTTGTTTGGAATTGAAAGACAAAAACATGGTCAGAAAGAAGCCGAAGGAAAGTTATTGGGAGGTTAGTTACAGTTGATCCTAAGGAAGGAGAGAGGTACTATTTAAGATTATTACTTACACATGTCAAAGGACTAACATCATTTGACCACTTGATAACTGTTGATGGTGAAAAAACAAGTTGTTTCAGGGAGGCTGCACTAAAGTTAGGACTTCTAGCATCTGATTTTTATATACAACAAACTCTAGAGGAAGCTGTCCTATTTCAAATGCCAACTGCCCTTAGACTTTTATTTGCGACACTTCTGTTCTACTTTTCGCCAACCAATCCTAAACAGCTTTGGGAAACATTCAAAGATGATCTTTGTGCGGACTACCAACATGCTTCCTCCTATACTGCATGCATATCTGCGGACGTTACAAGGATGACTCTTCAATATATTAATATATCCCTTGAACAAATGGGGAAAAACTTAAGTGATTATTATTTTACTAATTATCAATTTGAAGCTAACTATTATAAACATCTTAGGAAAGAAATACAAAATGAGAAGAATATACATATTGATCCAGAAGACTTATTATTACATTCAATGTTGAATACAGAGCAGAAATATATTTTCGACCTAATTTTGCATTCAGTTTCCACTTCAACTGGTGGTAGTTTTTTTATTGATGGTCCTGCGGGAACTGACAGGACTTTTTTGTATCGGGCTCTTCTTGCAAGTTTACGATCACAAAGTCATATTACAATTGCTATTGCTACATCAGGTGTTGCCGCATCAATCCTTCCTAGTGGTAGAACAACTCACTCAAGATTTAAAATTCTATTTGATTTTTCAAAAAAAAAAAGTTTGCTAGTTAAGTAAACAGAGCAGTATTGCAAAACTAATAGTTGATTCTAGTATTATCTTATGGGATGAAGCTTCCATGGCAAAACGAGAAGCTATTGAAACATTTGATGATTTACTTCAAGATATTATGAACTCCAATAAGCCTTTTGGAGGAAAATTTGTTGCATTTGGAGGTGATTTTCATCAAACCTTACCAGTGATAGATCAAGCCACAAAACAACAATTGCTTGATTCAAGTCTTATCAATTCATATCTTTGGCAACACATGCAGAAATTTTGTTTGACCAGAAATATAAGAGCTATATTAAATCTAGCTTTTAGTGATTTTTTATTACGAGTTGGAGAAGGTACAAAACCGATTGATGAGCGAGATCGAATCTCCTTACCAAAAGAACTGGTTATTCCTTATCATAACAATGAAGAATCTCTGAAAAGGTTAAATTTCCTTAATTTTCCTTTACTATCATTTTTAATTTCCAACATCATTAAAAAGATTATTTTCTAATGCATTCTTACTTTCATCAGGTTGCTCGATAGCGTCTTCCCTGCTCTTAGCTTATATGCATCAGATCCATGTCAAATGATAAATAGATGTGTACTATGTCCAACAAACGGTTGTGTAGGTGAAATTAATGACATGATGATCAACAAATTGTTAGGAATTCTCCATTCGTATATAAGTTTTAACAAAACGGTTGACCGAAGACATCAAGCATATAATGAAGATTTTCTAAATTCTTTAAATCCTAAAGGTCTACCTCCACACAAACTCATACTCAAAGAAGGTTGTCCAATTATGCTCTTACGAAATTTGAATCCAATTGAAGGATTATGCAATGGTACATAGTTGATTTGTAGACAATTAAAAGATCACACAATTTCTGAAGAAATTGTCTTTGGACCTCACAAAGAAAAGCAATTTTTGATACCGAAGATTCCTTTACAATCTTCAGAAAATGAAAAAAATGAAATACCTTTTGTGAGAACACAATTCCCTATTTGTTTATGTTTTGCAGTGATCATAAATAAATCCTAGGGCCAAACACTTGATTATGTAGGAATTTATCTTCGCCAATCCGTATTCTCTCATGGACAATTATATGTGGCTTTATCAAGAGCTCAGACTCCTGAATCTATTAAAGTTCTAATTATTCCAAGAACTTTTGAGTCTTCAAAAACTGACCGAAAACAAGAAATATTGTATTCCATGAAATTTTACGAGTAGCTAAATTATAAAGAACAGAATTATCAAAAGGTATATCAATTTCTTGTTCAATTTTATTTAATATTTTCCCGTATCAAACATAATTGTTCTCTTATTATTTTGTGAAATTTTTTTTGAAGGATGGAGAAGCATTTATCAATCAAGGATATTTTACTTGGTTTGCAATGGTGGTCATGTGAAATTACCATCCAAGAAAAGCAACACATTGTCACATCAACAAGCTGGCAATCACAGCGACAAAAGTTTATCTTCCTTGATTATGAGGTATACCTAAACTATTCTTTTCCAATGGAATACTCAGTGTACATGAGCTTAATTATTTACCATATGTGTATCCATAACAGGGCTTATAAGTAGAAGCTGTTATTTTTAACAACGATATCCATCGAATGAGCCATATTTTGTAGCCGTTTAAGAATTATATCATTTGTAACGCCATTGTCAAACCAATTCCATCTTAATATCAAACAGGCAACTTGAAAACTCAATGGATAATTACAAGTCGTATTGTTGTTGAACCTGTAGCTAATGACGACAGTATCATCCCCATCAAATTCAACTACACTGCTTTTACGGATCTCACCAACTATATGAACGACAAGGAAAAATCAATCGGTTACATACTTTATAAGTTTCTTTTTAAACTTTCACTTTCTTTTCCCCGATAAATCTACTTATATTGATCTTTAATGTTATAGATATCTTGGGAGTCGTTATTGAAGTCTTGGATATAAAAGAAATTAGCAAAGATGGCAAGTTTTCAATTGTCCAAAAGTTTGTTCTTGCTAACAAACAGTATGCTACATTTGCTATCATCTTCTAAAACTTTTAAAAGTTGACATTAAGTTTTCCTCGCTAACTTTTCCTATTTTAACTTAGCCTACAAACTATTGTACTTTCAATGTGGGATGATTTTGTTACTGATGACGGTCATAAAATTGTGCAATCATTACATACTTTCCCAATAGTTGTATGTCGTAGGGTGAAAGTAAATTTTTACAATGGTAATGTTATTCTTTTTGACATAACCCTTTTTCATTTGTCTTTTAAGTAATCTACTATTTCATTGTTACCTTATAAAGAAACATTTTAGGTGTGGCATTATCCACCTGGTTTGACTCTGCAATTCTTATTGATCTACCAATACAAGAAGCTGCAAATCTTAAAAAATGGTATTCGAAAGTTTTCATCTTTCTCTAAAAACAAATCAAGCTTTATAATAAGTTTAGAATAGTTTGATCCTTTGATATTTAAAATTATCTTTTTTCAGGGCTGTACGAAATAGCAAAGAGCTCAAAAACCTTGTTCACGAACAAGATTATCTCAAATATAACCCTGATGTGTCTTTCGAACCAGATCAAAAAATTACTAAAATCATGTTCCTAAAGTCCAAGGTAAATACATTTTATTTAATATTCTCATATAAATTTTCCAACTTATGTGATATTGAACCAATATCTTTTCATATATTTGCAGGCAGCATGGATTAAAGCTCATATTTTCTTTTAGCACATTTTGTAGAAGTACTGGTACATGGCATGCAAAAATTGCTTTTGTTCAACAGCTGTTACATATGGAATTACATTTACTTGCAATTCCTGTCGGAAAAAAGTTACAGCTAAACCCAGGCATTTCCTTCTCTCTTTTTCCTTTTGAATTTTCTACCTTTTGTTGTGATGCAACATATTTATTAGGAAATAAATTTTTCCAACATTATAAAATCAATCTTCATAACAACTAAACAAAAGAAGAAATGGTTCAAACATTTATCTTAAACCTCAGCCAACACCAGATTAGACTATATTTCACGGCTGTTACATGACTATTGCATATATCAATTAATCTATTTCCTCATTAGCTTTTTGTTTAAAATGTAGATGCCGCTATGATATTGATTTAACAGACGAAACAGGAATTGTAACAGCTTCAATTTTCGGTGAACTAGGAGAAAAACTCTTGACGTTTACTGCAATTGAAGCTATGCAATCTTACCACCAGGTTTTATTTGACATTTACTACAACTCGATTTTCATTCATTGAGAAAAATCATTACTTATTTTACTAACGATCTACAGCTTTGATCTTCCCATTAAAAAGAGTATTGAACTTCCTTTAGAAAAGGTTCACAAAGAATTGAAGATAAAGACCTTTCTTGTTCATATCAAACCTGGACAAATCCAATCACCCGATGGAAGAGAACGGTTCACTGTTATATATTACCGTCAAAATGACGATGGTGAATCACAGAAGAATGTAACTTCAATTGAAAAAGATAATGAAATTTTAACAGATGATCAACATTCAACACCGAAAGTACATCACCAACACCTCTTTCAGGTTTTGATCATTATTTATTTAATAAATTTTGTTGTTTTTATCTTCATCAAAATAACTCTAACTACTTTTTTTAGGATAAATTATATTGTTATCTTTTATTTATTTACT
>JAOSBN010008759.1:0-18634 GCA_027563595.1 Erythroxylum suave | reverse complement strand
CAAGATGAAAGATGATGAGACTATTGATCAGATGTTTGGATGATTCCAAACAATTATTAATGGACTTAAAGCTCTGGAGAGAATCTATGATAGTTAAGATCATGCCAGAAAGATTCTCAGAAGTCTTCCAAAAAGATAGAGAACCAAAGTAACAACAATATAAGAGGCCAAGGATTTAAGCAAGCTGAAGATAGACGAATTGCTTGGTTCACTAAAAATCCATGAAGTAGAACTTGATGTAGAAGATAAACCCAAAAGGGATAAATCTATTGCATTGAAGGTTGGTCAGAAGAATCAGAAGATGTAGAAAAATTGAAGTACATCTTCAAAAGCCTTAAAAATGGAAGAAATCAAGATTGATGATGCTAGTGAATCTAATCAAGATTTAAGTGAAGACGAAGATAAGCTATCCTTCATTTCAGAAAAGATTAAAAGGATGTGGAAAAAGAAATCAAGGGGAAATAAAGACTTCTCTTTCAAAAAGAATAGAAAAGACGATTCGAAGTATGAGAAAAGTTCTATCGTCTGCTATGAATGTAATAAACCAGGACATTACAAGTATGAATGTCCGTTGCTCAAAAGAAAACAAAAGAAAAGTCAAGAAAGCAAAAAGAGCATGATGGCAATATGGGAAGATCTGGATTCGTCTGAATCTGAATCCAACACATAAACATTGGAACAAGCAAATATATGCTTGGTAGCTGAAAGGGAAAGCGATGATAAGGTAATTTCTGACTTTGATGATCTTCAGGATGCTTACTTAGAATTGTTAGAAGATTCACATGTTATCTTAAAAAAATATAGGTTATTGAAAAAGAAATTTGTTGAAAATTTAAAGAACACAAAGCTCTTAGAAGAAGAAAACATCTACCTTAAGAAATAGATCTGAGGAAATTAATCAACTAAAACAAAGGATTATAGTCTTTCAGCAGATTTATCGAAATTTACAGAAAGTACAAAATGGATGAATGACATGATTGGAAGTTATGGACATCCAAATGATAAAAGCAGTTTAGGCTTTAATGATAGAAATACTATTCATAATAGTAATGTTCTTTATAACAGGAATTTTGTTCCTAATAGAAAGAAAAAGAAACAATATTCTTATTATTACTCAAAGAAAAATTATAAGACTAACCCTAAACGACCAAAGAAAATTTGGGCACCTAAGAAGGATATAATATATACTGCAGATCTCCTTACTTGGAAGAAGCAACCACCAACAATGGTACTTGGACAGTGGTTGCTCACAACATATGATGGGTAAAAGGTTTGTGTTCCTAGACCTCCAATATAAGCAAGGAGGATTAGTAACTTTTGGAGACAACCAACTGGGCAAAATAGTTGGGATCGGTAGAATTGGTAAAGATTCCTTTTCATCTATTGATAATGTTATGCTAGTTGATGGCTTAAAGCATAATCTAATTAGTATAAGTTAATTATGTGATTCTAGTTATAAAGTATCCTTTAATCAAAATTCTTGTATAGTCAAAAACAAGGATGGATCTATATTCTTTTCTACCAAGAGATGAAATAACCTTTATAAAATTAACTTAGATGATTTGAAAAGTCAAAATATTTCATGCCTTATATCAAAAGATTATGAAAAATTGATTTGGCATAAAAAGCTAGGGCATGTTAGCTTTAAACATATTTCCAAGTTAGTTAGACATGATTTGGTAAGAGGTTTACCAAAGATAAGTTTTAACAAAGATTTCTTTTGTGAGAGTTGTCAAAAAGGAAAACAAGTTAAAAACTTCTTTTTCATCTAAGAATATTGTAACTTCATCTAGACCTCTAGAGTTATTGCATATAGATCTATTTGGTCTAACCAGAATAGTAAGTCTTAGTAGAAAGAAGTATGGTCTCGTAATTGTTGATAACTTTACTAGATTTAGTTGGATATTATTTTTATCACATAAAGATGAATCTTTTAAATGCTTTAAGGTTTTGTGCAAAAAGTTACAAATTGAAAAAGGAATTTCTATTGCTGGCATTAGGAGTGATCGTAGTGGAGAATTTGAAAATGAAAAATTCAAAAAGTTTTGTGAAGCGAATGGAATTTTTCATAATTTCTCTACTCCTAGAACTCCTCAACAAAATGGAGTTGCAGAGAGAAAGAACAGGGCAATTTAGGAAATGACAAAGACTATACTTCGTGAAATGAATCTTCCTAAGTACTTCTGGGCAGAAGCTGTAAATACAACTTGTTATGTTCAAAATAGAGTATTTTTGCAACCTATTTTAAATAAAAATCCATATGAATTATGGAAGGGAAGAAAGCCAAATATTTCTTACTTTCATCCCTTTGGTTGCAAATGCACTATTTTAAATACAAAATTTTTTTTGGACAAATTCGATTCTAAGATCAATTCAGGAATTTTTCTAGGTTATTCAATTACTTCTAAAGCTTATGGAGTTTATAATCTTGTTTTTAAATCTGTTAAAGAGTCTATGCGTGAAAATTTTGATTATGATTCATAGACAAAAGAGATGATTCTTATGACGAAGCTCTATCTGCTCCCTTAGTTAATAACCTAGACGATTCACCACTAGACTATCCATCCAATAAAGTAATAGATATTTCTAAAAATATT
Organism: Erythroxylum suave; assembly: GCA_027563595.1. Taxonomy (NCBI): domain Eukaryota; kingdom Viridiplantae; phylum Streptophyta; class Magnoliopsida; order Malpighiales; family Erythroxylaceae; genus Erythroxylum; species Erythroxylum suave. The sequence goes on along the minus strand of JAOSBN010008759.1, from coordinate 16,037 downwards.
AGTTTAAGAAAAGAATGGAAATATAAATCTTCTCACCCAGAAAACTTGATTATAGGAGAAACATCAGCAGAAATGAGAACTAGATCTAAGTTTAGAAGAGAGGCCAATCTAGCTTTTTTTTTCGAATTAGAACCTAACAAAATTGATGAAGCTCTTTAAGACGAAGCTTGGATTTTAGTTATGTAAGAGGAGTTAAATCAATTTACAAGGAATAAAGTTTGGTCTCTAGTCCCTAAACCATCCAATAAACCTATTATAGGAACTAGATTGGTATTAAAAAAAACTGGACGAATCAAGAAAAGTAACTCTTAACAAAGCTAGATTAGTAGCTCAAGGCTATAATCAACAAGAAGGAATAGACTATAATGAAACATATGCCCCTGTAGCTAGACTAGAAGCTATTAGGATCTTGCTTGCATATGCTGTTCATTATAATATAAAACCGTTTCAAATGGATGTGAAAGTGCTTTCCTGAATGGTTTTATAGATAACGAAGTTTATGTAAAACAACCCCCAGGTTTTGAAGACATTGATAAACCAGATTATGTGTATAAACTTCATAAAGCTTTGTATGGATTAAAACAAGCACTTTGTGCATGGTATGATCGTCTGAGTTCATTTTTAATTAAAAATGACTTTATTAGAGGTCAAGTAGATAAAACATTGTTTCGGAAAAATATTAAAAATGATTTTATCATTGTGCGATATCATCTTTGGTGCAACTTCTGAAAAATTATGTTCAATTTTTGAAAATCTTATGAAAAATGAATTTGCAAAGAGTATGATGGGTGAATTAAAGTTCTTTCTTGGTTAAATAAACTGAAGAAAAGATTTTTATTCATCAACAAAAGTATATCAAAGAACTTTTAGTCAAATATAAAATGAAAAGGTTAAACCAATGTCAACTCCTATATATCCTTCAATCGTCTTAACCAAAGATGAAGTTGGTAAGAAGATTGATCAAACTTTTTTCAGAGGAATTATTGGTTTTTTGCTTTACCTAACTACAAGCAGACCTGATATAATGTTTAGTGTTTGCTTGTGTGCAAGATTTCAAGCAGATCCTAGAGAATCTCATTATACTGCTGTTAAAAGAATATTGAGATACTTGGTAGGTTCTATTGATCTTTGCTTTATGTATGAGAAAGGTAAATATTTTAGGCTAATTGGCTACTGTGATGCTGATTATGTTGAAGATAGGATTGATAGAAAGAGTACAAGTGTAGTTTGTCACTTTCTTAGTCATAATCTAATTTCTTGGTCAAGAAAAAGGTAATTTTCAATTGCTCTATCTACTGCAAAAGCTGAATACATGTCAGCTGCAAGCTGTTATTCATAGATATTGTGGATAAAGTATCAGTTAGAGGATTATTCTATCCAAGAAGATTAGATTCCAATCTTCTGTGACAACACAAGTGTTATTAATCTCTCAAAGAATCCAATACAACACTCAAGGGCAAAGAATATTAAAGATAAACATCATTTTATAAGAGACTATGTACGGAGAGGGATCATCAATCTACAATTTGTTGAGACGAATCAACAATAGGCAGATATCTTCACCAAACCCTTAAGTGAAGACAGATTCAAGGAAATTAGATGGAACCTAAATATGGTGATGTTAAATGACCATTCATCTAAAACTCCATGATCCAGACGGTTAGTCCTGAAGAAGCTGAAAAGTCAAAAGTCTTCAGACTAAATAGTAATGGTAACTTTCACTCAGTCATTTCAATCTTATGATTATCAGTGGATCAGTTAACCATGTTAAAAACGGTAACTTTTCAAGAGTGTATATAGAAAGAATCATCTTAAAATCCACAACACGTTACACTCTAGAATTTTCTTGAAAAACTTTGAAATCAACTTGTACAAAGTGCTCTCAACAAATATGATCTAACCCTTTGTTCTAAACATCAAATCCTTCTCATTTCATTTCATATCTTTCTCTCAATTTTTTTCTATATACTAACCTCGCTTCTTTAAGCAAAATACATTTATGTTTTTATTGTTTATCTTTTACATATTAAAAATGACGAAATCTCTTGTCTGTTGAAGACTCGTCGAATGAAATATATGAGTTCTGGAAGAATGCGAAGGTGGTAGACAACACTTTGGTATCAATGGTAGGTGGGTTGTCAGTAACAATCACACAAGATTCTATTATGAAGGTTATTGGAAGTCCAAATGAAGGAGCAAAATTGTTTAACAATACAAATTAAATCACTTAAAGTCATATAGATGAACTACCATCAATCGACAACTATATGGATTTAGTAATTCAGGAGTCAAGAAGTCTTCAACCCTCATTTTGAAGGCTAGGGTTCTTCACTCACTTCTTCCCCATTATAACCTACCAAGAGCAAGATCAAAGGACATGGTGACAATGAATGACTAACATTGTCTATTTCATCTACTCACTCACCAACCTGTTAATCTTTCATTCTTGATTCTGAAGTACATGATAAAGGCTAGGGAGGATTATCATCTGAAGAGTAGTTCTTTACCTTACGATATACTGTTAACAAGATTCTTCAAAGAATCTGGAATCCTACTTGATAGAGGAAACAGAGTAAAGATGAATGTTAAGAGTGTTATCAATGCCTCTAATATTCACAAAATGGGGATCAAGATTGAAACTAAAGTGGATGTAGATTTCACACTGAAAGCACAGTCTAAGGGGTACCTTTTGGTAATATGAAGCAGGAAAGAACATGTTCCGTCTAAAATACAAGCAAAACCTTTATCGTCTGGAAGAATATCAGTAGAGGTAAAGGTTGAACAATTTTCTGGTGAGCCGATACAAGCCAAGATGTTTCCAAAAAGGAAGGAAAGCAAGGTTCAACAACCAACTCACCAAGTGTCTTTATAGAGGAAGGCTGAGATGCTCCAATCAGAAAGACCCGAGAAGGCATGAAGGTCACCAAGATTAATGACCTTATGATAACAAGAATAGAAGAAGCAGAAAGTTTTGATTCTTGGTGGAGATTCTGAGAGTAGAAAGGAGCAAGAGCAACAATAGCAGCCGACCAAACCAATTGTCTCTATCCCTCTGACTCAATTAAAACAACCATCTGGAGAAATAGATAAAAAGAAAGTTAGTATTTGAGAAGAAGAAGGCTTAACAACAACTCTCTTCCAAATCAGCAGAAGAACAAAAGAAGACGAAGCCTATTCAGAAAAAGAAGCTTTCATCATCTAATGTTCCACAAAAGATATAGACTGTTGAAAAGCAGTGAGTAACTTACAACTCTCCTCAACCGAAAAAGAAAAAGAAAAGGAATTGAAGATGAAGATTGTAGAAGAATCCACACCTGATCATAACAGAGGTTTAAGCATCATTAGAGAACCTTCTAAACAGAAGGTTAAGGTTCAAGTTGAACCTATAACAGTAAATGATCAGACGATACATCTTCTAAGCCTGAAGATTGAAGACTATATAGTATTTTGCAAGATGAAAAGACAGAACCATATCCATTGAAGATTACAAAAAATCTTTACACAATCAATCTAGTAACAAGCAGAACGACAATCAAGATTGTACCAAATGCATAAGTTGGATGTCCAGCACTGCAAGTCAACAAAGAAAAAGGAAAGAAAAAGAAATTTCCTAAAAGCCGAGAAGTTGATCTCACAGAAGAAGACCTCAAAAAATTACCTAAGGTTGATGAACTAGGTGACGCAGTAGGTGATCTTCATGAGGAAATAGCACTTCTACGTGTATCTATAGAAGAAGACCTCAAGACGATCCGTATTGATATTCAACAAATGTATTCTGAAATTCTAAAGTGTTTAAAATGAACGATCTTTTTGATTAATAACAAAAAGGGGGAGAGAACAGTAGAAAGGAGAATTAGAATTAGATAAATATTTTTTTAATTATTTATCATTGTATATTGTATGTCTTGCTTTATTCATCTGAATATCTTTATTCGTCTGAATATTATTTTTATCTTTTATTATTATGATTATTTGTTATAATCAAAAAGAGGAAGATTGTTAAGTTAAGAAGACTTCACTTCTTCTATTGATTTTGATGAAAGTTAAATAATAATAATAATAATAGAAGTGTGTGAACTGTTTTGATGAATTTGTTAAGTGCGCAAATAAATGTAAGTGAATGTAAGTGGCATAAATCATCAAAACAAGACAATAATTAAGCAAAAGCTGAATAAGACAAAGCGTCTAAGATGGATTAAATGAAGTGATTAAGTCTAAAGACACTAGACGAAGCATACAAATCTAAGCAAGACGATGTGATTGAAGAATGTACTAAAATGTCAGTTAGTTGGAGTTGGTTAGAGGACTCAACTAATAATAGACTTTAGAAGATTCTACAAGCAGATTTCTTAAGAAAATCGTTGGAGATTTAGATTATAAATATTAGTCATACTCGTAAAAACAACAACATATACACACAACAAAAAGAGGAGAACTCTGAATGTTCAAAACATACTGAGAGAAATTATGTGTTCAAGTGCTTACACTGTGAAAAATATTTTGAAAGAAAAGAAAGAAAGAAAGAGAGCAAAAACATCTATATCATGAGTGTGAAAGCTCAAATCAATATCTTTTCGAGTGAAAGAAAGACTAGAGCCTAAAGAGGCTAAGAAAGAAGATGAAGAATACTTTGTGAAAGAGACCTGAAGAGGCTCTGCAAGTGTAGAAATAATACTTGTAACGATGAAGGAGATAGTGAAATCTTAGAAAAACTTTGAGGACTGGATGTAGCCCAAGGTTAAGGGTGAACCAGTGTAAATCACGGTGTCATATTTTCTAAGCCTTATCTCTTTAATTTTCTTGTTGTTGAAGAATAGATATTAATTTTTGCTATTGCATTACTCATCAAATTAAGTGTGTTGTTTTGTAATCGTCTGAATTTGTCAAGAAAATTAAGAAGATTTAAAGATTAATATCTTAAACGATTTAACACAATTCAACCCCCCTTCTTGTGTATCTTACATATTATACGTGATTTCTATATTATCAAGTGATTTACTTCATATACAAGTATGTGTTCCTTGAAATTAAAAGAGTTACTAACTTACACGGTCTACTACACAACAATAACCTTTAAAATGCAACAATCTCTTCATTTCTCTTATTTTTCTCTCTCTACCCTCTTCGTTGCCCTCTCCCACTTTAACCCAATTTTTAGCAATTTTCTTTCCAATTTGGGACACCCAAGTAAGTTTTCTCATTGATTTCACTTGTTATGCGTGAATCTTTGGGTATTTTGCAATTTTTAGGGATTTTTCACCAAAAAATGCTAGGGTTAATTTTTTTTATGTGGTTTAGTGTAATTTTGATTGATTTTTTTTCTTGATTGTGGTTTGATAGTTGAATTTTATCCTTTCTCATATGATTTATTGATTTAATTTGATGAATTGTATGAGAATTGCATGGAATTTGATTTGGTTATGTGATTTGGCTCACTAAATGTTGAATTCTAATGATTTTGTGTTAGGATATATTTATTGTTTTTATAGTTAATTGATATTGTTTTCTAATTTAATTTTATTTCAAATTTCAAATTTGCTTGATTTAGACATTTAATTTTGCTAATTTTGGGTAATTATTAGATTAGGTAAGTTAATTTCAATTTTCGATTTAATTTTGTAATTAAATAGTTAGATTAGTTTTATTTGTTAATTGCAATTTTTTAATTTTAATTTTGTGATTAATTAGGCTTTTTTTTGATTTTCTAATTATTTTATTATTTATTTATTTTTGTTAGATAATTTGGTTTTGATTTTATTATTCGTTTAATTTTCCTTTTATAGTGCATTTTTACACTTTAACAATTTAGTGAGCATAAGAAATAAGTGTGGGGAAACGGTTGTTTTTCATACTTTATCTAATATTTTCTCACATTTATTTTAAGTTTTAGGCACAATGATTGGACAATAATGAGCTAAAGAGGCTTCGCGAAAGAGACAACGAGGAGAAGGGTCCTCTAAAGACTTGAGAGGAGTTCACACCCAACACAAGCAAGCTAATGTAGGCAAGCCACCATAGCAACCTCCTATATTACTATTTATTTCCGGAGCCTATAAGGATTGATACCAACGACTCAAGGAGAAGAATTTCGAGACTAACAAAAAGATCAATTGGGAGGAGTTGAAGCAAGTTTGCTTGGTCTAGTAGCTTCGTGACCTTATTAACATTGGAGCATGGTCTTAATTCTTCAAGATCGTGGAGTCCTTTTATTGGGAGCTGATGCTTAAGGTGCTCTCCATATTTTTTATAGAGAAAGACTGTTATGATTAAGAGTAGCCAAGCGCGATCTAGTTCTATATGCTAAGGGAGATGGTTCGTATGAGCTACTTAAAGTTTTCCGTCACAATGGGGTTGTATGACTAGGAGTTCATGGGAACACCAGAATATATAACCTTGCAAATAAAATCCCTATATGGAATGTCTTCTCCCTAATTATGGAGCACTATTAGCAAAGATGATGATTATAACCCTAATAAATCCAAAGTGTCATCCCTACAATATTTCAAAGTCATACGTTCAGCAAACATACAACAAAAATTAAGTAGTCAGGAACTTGAATATGTTGTACTTGTGGAGAAAGAGTGAATGGATGCCAATTCATCTGGGGGATGCAGTAGCCCAATTCATCTGACGTTAGAGTGAAAAGAAAAAGGTTGAGACAATATGCTTCGGACCTTATGTGACAAGGCTACCACGAAGTATAGGAGTCTTCCAGGGATTACCACTGATGCGACAAGTTGGTACTATGACGACTCTAAATTTGGATGTGATGAAACACATACCTATAGTATGTAGATGACAGGGACCTACAAGGGACATCTACCTCCTAATTAGGGTTCCTGATGAGTCAGCCATATCAGGAGCAGATAGGGATTACCCATACATAGCTAAATAACCACTGTAACTAAGCTCATCAACGTTCCAAATGGGAGGAGTTGCATAAGAGGAGGCTAATGCAAAATTACCTAGGGCACAGACCAGCTGAAGATAGCTCGGCTACAGAAACATACATGATAGTTCTTGGGTATTCAACATACTATCCAAGCATAACAAGCGAAGCTTGTTAGATGCCTTATGGAGTGGATAGAACTAAGATTAACTCTTGACAGATGGTTGGAGGAAGAATTGATGTAGATGGTGGGTCATTTTGTGTTGTCTATCCTACCTCCACCATCAGGAGCGACTGTATTGTCTTTAACTCCGCAATGGTTTGAGTTGCACAACCTAAGGATCCTCTAACAATGGACTTACTAGATTCACCACAGGATTGATGAATGCTAATTTTGTTTTTTTCTTATTATTTTTGTATTTTTGAATTTTTATTTGTTATGATATTTGATTTTGTCTAAAAGTTAGTGCAGTGTTGTTAAATTCATGTTATTTTTCCTTGTTCTTTATTTATTTTCTTTTATCTTTTTATTTTGCAAGGCTTGATGTATTTAATATAGGGTGGGTCTTCTTCAATTCAGGACTTCTTATGTATTCTTATTAAGGGCAATACCAATCAATCCTTTTTCCATTTTTATTTTTATTTTATTTTGTGCTTCAATTGTGTACATTAGAAACAATGTACAATTTAAGTGTGGCAATATTAAGGGATTCAATAGTCTTAAATTTAATATAATCATTTTTATTAATTCTTATTTACTGATATCCTGAGTTAGTTAAAATCTATCCAAAATACTTTAGATCATTATTAATTATTAAATTGAATTAATATGCAAAGGATGAAAGTTATAATAGACTTGCTTTTACAAGTTATATTTTTAGTCATTAAGATAATCAATTAGAATGAAAATTGCATATTGTTTACATACAAAACCATTTTTATGAGTTTTTGATCCTAGGAGCAAATACATCATTATTTAAAGTTCTTTTATTCTTTCAAGTATGTTGTCGTGCATAGTTAGATAATTCGAGAACTTGCCTTTATTATTTTTTCTGAGATCAAATTTGTTAAATTAGAAGCTTTGAAATGATAAAAGGCATTTAGATTGAACTTTTGTTTATCCTATTTTCTTGTTTATTTGCCTTTTCCTTATTTTTATTAAAAGCCTTTTTACTATTTTTAAACCCTGAATGCAATTGATGTTTACTTGATTGCTTGAAGATTAAAAATTGAAAAGGTCTAATTTTTTTTAATTGTTAGGAGATGATGAATGCTTAAATAAAAAAATATTGTCAGTATGATAAGTGAAATAAAAAAGAGAAAAAAGTGCTAAAGTTATCGTACAAATGGAATTATGTGGTGAAGGACCTGTATTGTGAAGAACTAAATTGCAAGTAATTTGTTTACGTAAATTCCTTCAATAAAATGTGAAAAGGTCCAATATTTCTTTAATTATTAGTACATGATGAAGGCTTAAATAAAAAATGTTATCAGCATAATAAGTGAAATAAAAATGAGAAAAAAATGTTAAAGTTATGGTACCAATGGAATTATGGGGTGAAGGACCTATATTGTGAAGACCTAAGTTGCATGTAATTTTGTTTATGTAAATTTCCTTCAATAAAATTTGACAAGGTCAAATATTTCTTTAATTGTTAGTACGTAATGCATGCTTAAGTAAAAAATGTTGTTAGCATAATAAGTGAAATGGAAAAAGAGAAAAAGTGTTAAAGTTATGGTACCAATGTAATCATATGGTGAAGAACATATATTGTGAAGAAATAACTTGCATGTAATTTTGTTTATGTGAATTTCCTTCAATATTATCACCTTTTTATTATCACTATCATAACCTAACCTAAGCCTCATTAAACCTTGTTACAATACCTTTTGATTTTTGTTTTTAGTTTACTTATAAGTAGTGAAGATATGATTTTGTTGCAAGCTTAAGGTTAAGAATCCTTTTGTTCATTGAATTGAGAGTTCTCATATTTTTCACCCTAAACAATTTGAGTATATTGAGTGAATCCTTGGTAAGGGTGTAAAAAAAGATTATTTAAGTGATTCCTCTTAATATTGACTTATGCAGGTTGGTTCAATAATGAATTGAATCTAATTATATGTTAATTTAATTGATATGATGTGATAATTTATAATGTGGATGGACAAGTTGAGGTTAATAAAGGATGGATGTTTGTAATATTTATGATTGAGATTATGATTTGCTTGAGAACAAGAAAAATTTTAAGTGTGAGGATGTTTGATAGACAATTATTTATCTATATTTACATACCCACATTTAATGTATTTTTCCTGTTATTTAAGAGTTTTATAGTATTTTTGGTACTTAATTTGCTTCAAATATGTTTTTAGGTGATAATTGCCCTCGTAGATTAAGAGGAGATGTATTCAGTTGATGTTGTGGCATAGAATGGAAGAATTAGAGAAATTGTGGACTTACACGACCATGTATAGTTACCTTGTAAGTTATTATAAAAGTGTGGACCTTAAAAGGTACAATTCCTACATGTGTGGAGTTACATGCTAGTATATGTTGACATACACACAGTTACGTATGTTATTGGTCGCAGGTTTCGATATGATAAGTTTTAATAATTTAAACCTCGATAATACCGTAAGTGCATGGGTCATTCACGTAGTACCTAAGAAGTCGATCTGAAAAAGAGGAATAATCTAATCCTAAAGTCTAAAGGTGAACTAAATCACAATAATTCAATTAAATAACTCGAGCAGAAAATTATTTGATCAAACAACTAATTTCAAGGATTAAATTAAAAAATATAAATAATATAGCAATTTGTATAACCAAATCAAGAATCAACCTAGGAATTACTAATTAAGAGAAAGGGGATTTTTAACATGACCTTAAAGGAAACCTAATTGATTATGAAATTATTAAATTACCAGGTCTAGATGGTCTTAGGGTAGGTTACTCTCTTTTGATTTATAATCTTTAACTCTAATTAGATTACAGAATTGCAACCTCTCGATTCATAGTTTACCTAAAATCTAAATTAGTTATGAAATTGTCCAATAACCTATCGAAAACCTATGCACGATCTCTTATTACACAATTTTACCGATTCATTTCAATTTTTAACCTATTAAACTACCTAACTCTCGTTTGCGCAATTTAATGATTTTCACTCGGTTCATCCTCTTAGTTTATTACCGAATTATAAAGTGAAGAAATTGAATCATAAATAACTCAATAAAAACACAATAAATCAATTTTCATTAATATCAAGGATAAAATTCCCGAAGTTGAGTATCGACATAACTCAACATTCAACAAATCCTATTCTCAATGACTTTCTAAATTCTATACATCAATAAAATTGAAAATAAATAGGAAAAATACGATTGGAACGGAATGGAGGAGGCAACGACGACGGGAAACCTCCTGTTCTGGGAAGTACTTCGCATAGACTTCTTCTCTGTGTCTCTCTTCCTTGTTTCTACCTCAATTCTCTCGATAAAGCTCTCTAGGGTTCGGGATTGTGGCTGATGCAGAAAGCTTCTATATTTTGTTCTTTATGTTCCTTAAATACCTTGGCAGCCCTAGGGTTGATTCGAGGTCGAAACAGTCTAAAAATCCCTTGAAATCTAACTTTTTCTCTTGTTTGCGTGTCTGCCTGATGCAGGTCATGGCTAACCTCTCTGTCACGATTGTGGCTTGTGATAGAGTCTTTCTATCATGATTGTGTCCCTTAGGCCATGATCGTGGTCTGGTTCACAAGTCTATATCACAATCATGGCTTATTATGCTAAGATCGTGGACCATAGTTTTGGCCCGAAAGTCTCCGAAACTCCTCTGTTCTTCGATGTTGGCCCTGAAACACTAACAAACACATCAAGGTACCATAAAAGCATAACATTTAAGCTCAAAGACTTATGCTAACCCATAAAAACACTTAAACATATAAACTAACACAATTCTAACCTAAATGCACACTAAATACTCACATTAACACTTAATATTTAACAACCTAAAACCTAAAACAAGATACAAATCACAACTATCAATATCTTCACACTTAAACGTTTTCTTATCCACAAGAAAAAAATGACAACAATCATCTAACACATAATGAGGCAATGGCTTCAATTTCATGAAATAAATTTAATCTTCAACATAATCGTTCAAGTTATATCAAATTATTAGCATGCAAAATTTGTGTCTAGGGGTTTTGAACTGAATATACAAATTAATCAAGATCTCAGTGTTAATTTATTTAAGCTTTTCAATTGCATACACACATTAATAAAGTTTTGGTCCTTTATACTCTGTAACTGTTCCTAAGTGCATTTTCGTAAAAATTCAAGTTATTACAAGTTCAGTAGGTTTTTATTTAGAACATTTTTAATGTATTTTTAAATAAGGCTTAGTCTTTTATTCGGAGGCAAACATTGGTTATGAATGTCGATGTGGTTACCAGACTAAGTCATTTTTATTAAACATCTTCGTTGAAATGTCATTATAGCTTTTTGACATAGAGGCACACATTTGTGACGCGTGTCGATACAGTTACTGGACTATATCATGTTTTCAACTGTCTACTAGCTCTATTCATAACCTGAAGGTCAGCAGAATAGTTATTTGTTTAACAATATTCTTTTTTTAATTATGTTTTATTTTTATTACCTACCTTGTTGTTTAAGCTACTAGTTTCCATGAAAAATACTAGTAAAGCTACTTGATAAGAAATCAAGGTGTGCAATGAGAGTTGATACCTTAATAAACCTACAAATATTAGGTTAATAAACAATTGAAGAGAGATATTAATTTTGGGTTAATTATCCTTAAGATTACTTTAAATCCAATTGAGTAGTTAGGAGTAGTTTTGAGACTCGAGAGATTTCAATTCAACTATTACCTATTTCAATTAGGATTACTTGGTTTGATCTCAAGAGAGAAAAATCAAAACCTTAAGATATCTAAGATCAAGCATAATTGAATTATCAAGGCAAAAGAAAATAAAACAAAGATTAGAATAATCTTTAAGTTTCCATTATTGATTAAATTTTCTCTTATTGCTATCTTTATTGATTCAATTATTTATTTTTATTATTTTATTTGAATTTTAGTTAATTTTATTTTAATTTCAATTAGATCATTCTTTTATTACCTTAGATAAGGTGCATTCAAATTGTTAAGTGATTAATCTAATCCTCATGGGAACAATCTTTTGTATACTACAATATATGATCTACATACATGTTATGTATTAAAACATGCAAATACCTATTTTCAGTGAAAGAAGATTAAGCAAAAGTATGATGAAGTGAGACATAATAAATTATTAGTTTTGGACAAAATCTACATGTATAGTGCATATTATTAGTAATTATTTAACTATTGCATTAAAATTTTCTCCATTATAGTTAATTTTAAACATGGATTCCTACTATGAAGTTGATGGCCTATGATATTTTTATGTAAGTGAAGGTATAAGAATAGCCAACGATTCCTAATCTTACACGAATATGAGAAGTTAAGAAGGTGAACTTACTTTAGACCAGTTATCCATGTTACTTTTTTCTTCTTCTTATTAAACAATGCACAATGAAATATTTATCTATAATAAAGTGTAGAATGTTTTTGAAATTTTTTCTAATAAATGTTTTGGTAAAGTTTTTGTTTATTAACGGTATACTTATTGTTAAATTCTATTGTGTTGTTATGGTGTTTATTCTAATTGGTGATAAATATGTTCATTCATGTTATGATTTTTAGAATATGATGGCGGTTAAATTGGATTATAGTCTATGACTCCATTTTTAGTGATGTTCTTGCCTTAAAGATCTCAAATTGTTTTTTGTTGTTTCGTTGGTCAAAATTGTCATATAATGTCCATTTATGTGATTATAGTCGGTTTAGGATAAAAGAGTGCAGATATAAATATAAAATTTCTTCTATACAACTAAATAAATTTGCATAAACTTTTAAAAGTAGGAGTTGAAAACAAAAATGACATTGCAAAGTAAACAAGATGATAGATATAAATACCTAAAAGTTATTTTGGAAGATAAGTGTAACTTTTGGTTTTATCTTTTCAACAGACACATGATCAAGTGTAACATCTTAAAGACTCTATCAATAGCAAAGCTTCGTCAATGAGGTGCTCGTCGAGATTTGATGGTGGTTATTCACTTCCTATTTAAATTACATGAGTTGTACTCAGGTAATTTTGATATAAACATAATGCTCAAAAATTAAAATTATTTCCCCTCATCCTATTGTATCCAATATTAGTTTATTATGGTATAAATACTTATGATTAATGTTTATTTACCTATAAAACTATGCCTTAGAGATTTAAGACACTTAATGCCTTAAATTTGAATTTTGTAGAATAATAACTCTAAAATAAACTTCAATTACAAAACTTTTAAGTCGTAAGAATTGTTTGGTTTATAATCATGACATATATTGTAGCATAATGAACATCTTTAATTATTTAATTAGAATGAGCTAATATAATTTTTATTTTATATTGCACTCTTATTGTATAAAATTAATGTATAATATTCTTTGGTTATATTAAAAATTCACACTTTTGATTTTCAATAATTATTAGAATTAATTAATTTAAGAATGAAAAATTGATAATATAAGAAATAAATTAAATAAAAATTTAATTTTAACATCAAATAGTATAACAAGAATAAAAAAATTAATGAAACCAAGCACTTTTTTCTTTAGTTTTTTGGTTATGAATCTTAACTAATTAGTTTTTTAAAAACATTTTCATAAAAAGAAAGAAAAATAAAAATAAAAAATAAAAACAAAAATCATAATAAAGGAAGGAAAGTGGAACCAAGCATCCCCTATTATAAACTTATTTATTTTTTAAAGAAAATTTATTAAACCTTACATATCTAGAGGACACTAACCTACCTGCCAAATGCCTTATCAACTACAATTCTCTCTTAACATTATTAGGTTTGGAAATGCTGTAGATCTCTTCTCTCTATAAATTTTTCCACATATCATTTACAAAGGCTCTAGCATCTTGCTCCTTTATTTTCTTCTATTTACTCCATTTTTTGTGTCTTTTATATTTATTTATCCTTTATATTAATATCTTGAGGCATTTGTCTTATCCAATCTATCAACTTTTTACTCCATATCATAATTTTTTTATAATCACATGGTTTTTTATACCTAAACCTATATTCCTCTAAATTTTTATGGGACTTTTGTAAGAGTTATTACGTTAAGTCTTTTATGTTAGTTCAAGATGTGGCATAAAAACTAATTTTAGTGCATTATTAGAGTAAATATGATGGTCTTGCTTCAATTTTGTCAAGTTTTCCATATTTTTATATGGATGTTTTGACATATCTAATTCTATTTAATTTTTTACCAACTTTTTTCTCCTTTTATGGAGCTTGATATTATTAAATTGGTTTATTTTTCTCTCTTTATTGTTAGAAATATGTATTTCATTTTTCTGGTAACCTTGCTTGTTGATATTGGCTATACCATAAGAATTTTGCAAATCAAGCATCACATTTATCTATTTTGACTTGGTTTTAATCCTTCTTATCTATTATACCTAAACTTCACTTAAGGAATTTTTTTTAAAAAATTTGTTATAGACAATGAAGCTAGGTCAAAATTAGCATTAGAGAAGTTATCAAATAAATCACATATATTGATTTAGTTTTGTAATGTAAACTTAAAAAATATTATATATATTCTTTGAGTTTGTAATCAGAAAAATGTACTACTCACTTTAAGATAATGAACTTAAAATCTAAAAAAAAAGAAATATTTAGGAGGATTTAGGGATAATTTAACTTAGTACACTTAAATAAGTATAACAATTAAACTAGTGTGGAAATTTTTCAGTTAAATGACAAAAATTTTAAATTTTAGTTAAATATAGTACTTTATAAAGATAAAAACAAATGTCAAAATGTTACTTATGTTAATAGCTTGTTGACATGAGTGATTAAAGTTCCTATCACTCAACACTTATTGAACCAATTATATGTTCTTCTTCTTTATGGTGAAATAAATTATAGATCAAATAGTATGTCACAAAAAAGTTTTTGACACCAAGTTTTCTAATATATTGATTGCATCTCATCAATCATCTTATAACGTAATGAAGACATCAAGTCTGACCATAACAAAGAGGATAATGACTTAAAAAATAGAGGATAATTCAATAAAAAATGAAGTACAAAATGGATGGATAAGATTCTAAGGAGGCTATTTATTTCTTGTCAAGGCAATGGTTGACTTGTTTACTTTTATTTCTTAGTTTCTTGGTTTTTTAAAATTTTTTTAGGGTTGTTATATCATGGATTTGTTAATTTTTTGGATGTAATAACTAATTTTTTTAAACAATAGTATATAAGAAGATGTAAATTATAAATGTTTTAACTCTGTGCTTATATTTGTTTAGTATTTCAATGCACAAGTAAAATTTTTTATAACTTATATTTTGAAATTAAATTATTTTATTCCAAAAAAATGGGAGGCATAGACTTACAAATGCTCCCATAAGTTCAATTAAGGGATTTAGTGGGACTAAATCACATTAATAACCAAAAATCAATCAAGGAAAATAGGAAAGAATTTAAACATATTACTACTAGTAGTGTGCCTTAGGCTAATAGTCATATGTGATTTTTGTATTGACAATCTGACTTATTATTTATATATTATGATGTATTCTTTTTATATATGCACGTATTGTTTATGTAATGTGATTTACATTCCATGAATAGAATTAGGCTTATGTCATCAAATATGTGACTTAATAGTAAAACCATAAGCATTATAATATTATTCTAAACTATCCCTTGTCGATCATTATTGGTGGAACAATAATGAATTAAGGTTAGTGTTCTAATTGATGATCACGCTTTACTATTATAGATATGAGTTATCAAATTAGATACATAGATATATGTTAGAGAACATATATTGGACCGACTCACAAAGAGAACACTACATGGTTTCATATCATTAGTGATTCTCAATATGGTTTGACTTTAGTCCACTGACCTGAAGTCATCATGGTTCCCTACATGAGGAATTAAGTGTTTTGACATTAGACTAAGTTATCTTTAACCAGATAATAAGTAGTCTTATGTTGGACATTAAATG
>JAOSBN010008738.1:0-11365 GCA_027563595.1 Erythroxylum suave | reverse complement strand
CTAGGCTTTGAATGAGTATTTTTTAAGATGTGATTTGAAATTGTTATCTTTGAAGCAAAAACTAAGAGTTTTCTTAAAACGTTTTTAGTTGAAGGAGTAAATATGCCGCCTTGAAAAAGAACTCGAGGAGCTCAAACTCGATCTTGTTCGCACCGAGGAAGTATGGATGAATCGTTTGTCCCGCAAGACGTAGGGACTCATTCTACTCCTACTTCAGAAGCACCTAGTGTGCAACATGATGTGCTACTGCCTCCTCCTCTTATGCCTACTATGGATCCACCGCTGTTTCAAGCCTTTGTCAGGCTTTCACATATGCCATGGGCCAAGGGTCACAAGTTTCGATGCTAGCTTCGGTGGAGAGGAGTGGACAATATGATAAGCTCCACAGGTATGGAGCCATAGAATTTAATGGTATCACAAATCTTGAAGAGGCTGAAGCATGGTTGAAGGGAATCGAGAGAGCCCTACTTCAGATGAAGTGCTCGGATGAAAAGAAACTGGACTTTGCAGTGAGCTTGCTACAAAGGGAAGCACTGCATTGATAGGAATCAATGCATCACAGTCAAGTTATACCTCCAGTGTTGTCATAGAGAGATTTTGTAGAAGTGTTCAGGAAAAAGTATCTCTCTAGGGTTTATGTACAAGAAAAGGCTAGAGAGTTTCTGAATCTCACACAGAGGGACATGAGTGTGTGTGAATATAAACAGAAGTTCACTTAGCTTTCCCGATATGCAGTCAACATTATGGCGAATGAGGAGGACAAATGCAGCAAGTTTGGGGGAGGACTTCATTTGGGGATTAAGGAGACGATGCTGATCTATAACTTCTGTGACTACTAGCAGTTGGTAGATGTTTCACTTCAGGCCGAGAAACTGGAGAATATCAAGTCTGAAGTGAATAAGAAGAGAGAACCGGGAGCGGTCTTTCGAGAAAGGAATGAGTGCTCTAATCCTTGAGAGGAGTACAAGGAGTTTCCATACTCGAAGTGAGGCGGGGAGTAGCGCCTCTACTAAAAACTAGAAATTCAGGGCAGCTTCGGCACAAACGTCAACTATGGGATGTAATAATAGGGTGGAGAGGAGCAAGGATACAAACCCTTAATGTGAGCATTGTGGGAAGTTTCACAAAGGAGAGTGCTTCAAATTATTTGGAGAGTGTTTTCGATATAGGAAAAAGGGACATATGATCAGGGAATGTCCCTAGATGACAAGGTATGAGGGGTTGTAATTGCAAACCCCAAAGAGAGTAGAAACAGTAGGAAACAGGCCAGTCACAGAGGTGGACAATTCAGGGGTTACAAGGAAGGCTATTCATCCAAGAAGGCTAAGGGGTCAGCCACAGGCCAGGGTATTTGCCATGAATAGAGAGGATGCTGTAGCCACATCTGAAGTTGTCACGGGTATGGCTTATCTATTCAATTATGAAATATATGTTTTAATTGATTCTGGTTCCATGCATTCATTTGTTTCTACAAACATGACATTATATAAAGTGAATTTACTGCCTTTAGAAGATCTATTGGTTATTAGCACTCCTTTAGGGAGGAAGGTAATAATAAGTTAAGTGTATAGAGATTGTGAACTAGTTATTGAGGGTGCTAAACTGCTAGTGGACTTATTGTTATTAGAGCTAAAGGGTCTAAATGTTATATTAGTTATTGATGCTATAGAGAAATATTGTGCAAAGTTAGATTGTACTCTCAAGGAGGTAGAGTTTAACTTTGGTAATGGACAGAAGGTGACTTTTAGAGGAGACAAAAGAATGTAGTGACCTAGAATGATTTTAGCTTTGTTAGCTGACAGGATGATGAAAAAGGGGTGTGAAGCCTTCTTGGCACATGTCGTGGATATCGATATAAATGAAAGGAAGTTAGAAGATTTCCCGATTATGAGGGAGTCTCCCCACGTGTTTCCAGAAGACTTACTTGGTTTGCCACCAGTGAGGGAAATTGAGGTTACCATCAACTTGAATCCTGGTACCACACCTATTTCTATACCACCGTATAGAATGGCTCCAACTGAATTGAACGAGCTTAAGGAACAGTTGGAAGAGCTGTTAAAGAAGGGGTTTATAAGGTCGAGTTCATCACCATGGGGAGCGCTTGTCCTATTTGTTAAAAAGAAGGATAGGAAATGACATATGTGTATCAATTATCCGAGACTCAACAAGGAAACCATTAAGAATAAGTATCCTCTGCCTTGAATCGATGATTTGTTCGACCAGTTGCAGGGGGCACGTGCTTTCTCTAAAATTGATCTCAGAACAGGCTACCATCAACTTAAAATCAAAGAGGCTGATGTGACCAAGATAGTTTTTAGGACTCGTTATGGGCTTTATGAGTTCCTAGTCATGTCATTTGGATTGACTAATGCTCTAGCTGCATTCATGGATCTTATGAATAGAGTCTTCAAGGAGTATCTGGATTAGTTTGTCATAGTGTTTATCGACGACAATTTGGTTTACTCCAAAGATAAAGAACAACATGAGAGACATCTTTAGATAGTGTTGCAAACACTGAGGGAGAAGGGACATTATGTCAAAATCAGAAAATGTAAATTTTGGCTTCATGAGGTGATCTTTCTTGGGCATGTAATCTCGAAGGATAAAGTACATGTTTATCTGAGGAAAATTGAAGTAGTGGTTAAATGGCATGCACCAAAGATAGTTGCAGAAGTCAGGTGTTTTTTGGGTCTAGCAGGCTATTATAGGAGGTTTGTGGAAGGATTTTCTATAATAGATGCTCCAATGACCAAATTATTAACGAAGAATCAAAAGTTTATCTGGAGTGATGAATGTTAGAAAAGCTTTGAGGAGCTTTAGCACAGATTGACAAGTGCTCCAATTTTGACCTTACTTATGGGAGATGATGTAGCGCCCCTTACTATAGGGTACACACCAGGATGCCCGGAGGTCATTCCGGTACATATCCTACGATAAGGGCAAGATACGTTCAATCACTACATTCGCTTAACATGGCATCATATCATTATTCACTAATAAAGCATCATAAGAAAATCACAATATTTTAAAACCAACTTTTTCCTCATTTAACTTTGCAAAACCCAAAGTCTACATTATATCTTTCAACACTTACTACCTGTACATAATCAAAACCTAGTACAAAAGTACTATATGAAAGAGGAAATTATACAAAGTCTATCTAATCTGTCCAAAAATCCCAGCTGACTAACTTTTGAGCTATGACTTCTCTTGCCAAATCACAATCTACACGACTGGAAGAGCCTCTCACTAGCTAGAGTCATCTCTTGATCCTGAAAAGACAACGTTATAATTTTGGTGAGTTTTGCGAACTCAATGAGGTAACCATCATTGATGGTTCACTCAATTCATGCAACCCATCACTTCACATAACAAATATTTCACAAAATTTTGCTTTACAACAGTATCATAATTTCACTTAAGCATAGGCAAATTTTTGCATTTTATTCAATCAAAAAATCTTAATAAAAAGCATATGGAATGCACATGTGACTCTTTTCTATTTATTACATTATTGTGATCGAGTGCCTAAACTGTCCCGTATCTATTGTGGATTTTGGGCTCATTTATACTGTCCTTTATTCGTTGGGGATACAGGGCTCATTTTATATAGTGAGCCTTTGGCTCTTAATCACATTCAGAGCTATGAGCTCATTTTCAGTAGCTACTCCAGTCACAACTCTCGTTCACTCAATCAATTCAAGAAAAAATTAGTTCTTCTCATTCACATACAATTAGCACTTTAATATCCATTCCATATTTCACAATCATCGAACCTTCTGTCTGGAATCAATAATCAAGCTGCATTCATTCACTCATTTCAAAACAGAAATTAAGCAAACAAGCAATTAAGTGAGACCATCTAGGTTACTCACAAGTTGCTCCCGAAGCTAATGCCTAGAAGTTCCAGCAACGTCTGGAGGTTGACGTTCTAGTTGCCCCTCTATATCAAATACCATACACATATATCACAATTTGTATAATCATAAGTGTTTAATAATGCATATGTATGAAATGAAATATATGCAATGCATGTTCATGAAAATCCCAAGTATTTATCCATCAATTTCATCACAAAGTCATTCTCATATCAAAACTCATCTAAGTAAAATTTATACTTAGGTTTATGCCTTACTAAAACATTTAAAATCTCTAGTCCTTTCTCAGTGACCACTTCAGAGTTTTCCAAGTCACACTTTCGATTCTACCGTTCACATTCAATCAGAAAGTTAAAATGATGTAATTTGGTCATATTATCTTCTATAAAAGTGTTCCTCTATGTCTTATGTTTCCATTGACACCAAAATCACTCAATTTGGTTCTGTAATTTGGAAGATATGCCTAAACATTTTCGGGCTGTTCATATTCAAAAACAGTGTTCTATACATAACTTCCATCCAAACATTAACCATCTTAGAGACTGAATCACAATCTCGTCTTTCATATTATTTGTATAATTATGTCTCTAGTGTATTCCAAATCAAATATCATCTCATTCGGACATCTAAAGAAGAAGTTATGGTAAAAAAAAACAAGATTGTCCAGTTTGCAAATTCCTCTCGGGTGGTTAGATCAATTGCAAGTCACGGTTACTATGTAGGAAAACAGTAACTTGATGTGACAATTAAACATGAGTCTTGCAATTAACTCATGGGCATGAGAGAGGAAAGTCATAGGGATGCAGGAGTTACGGGTGTGAGAGGAACATGAGTGTGCAAGAGTCATGGGTGTGATAGATAAAGATAAAAATTGAGTGAGAGCACAAGTCATACCCATCCACCTTTATCACTCAATCTCTCTCAATTAATTTCATGGGCTATGATTTTTATTGAACTGGTAGAGAAATTCCTTACGAGTCCAATGGTTTAAGTGTCATCTCATTTTGAGGTCGAACGAAAAAGATATTGCCAAAACCCATCAGATGTTCATTAGCCCTGAAAACTTCAAAGTCGCTATCGTGCAATTCTTCTTCATCTTTACCAAAATCTCTACTTCAAACCTCCATAACTTTTGATCCAGAACTTAAAAAATTCCAAATGTTATATCAACGGAAAGATAAAAGAAAGATGCAAAACTTTCATGCAGACCATTTTGTCAAAATGCTTCTAGATCAGTACAGTAAATTCATGGAAGTTTCAGATCAAAATTTTGACTCTCTTACTATTCATTCCCTGAATTCTCAGACTTCATGTCAATTTTTAAGACTCTTAATGATAGAATTAAAATTTGGTGTATTCATGAAAAATATATCCATATATCTCTAGTTTAATCAAAATCAATAATCATCTCAATTGAACGACTCTAGAAGAAGTTATGGCTAAAGCACTGAAACATATCGAGTAAACATTTTCCAATCCATCATCGTCAAGTTTTTTCCAGGTTTTTACACCTAACATATTTGTACAAAGATCATCCTTTTCTACTCCATCTACTCCTCATTCCCAACTCCATTTCAACTCATTTCTACACTCAACCATTCATGACAGCTATATACCCAAAACACCATTTCATGAGATTAACCTTTAAATATCATCACAAATGCTTCATTTAACCAAAACCCATGATATTTGACAAGATACGTACTTGATTTAGCTACAAATCCTTCAAGAAAACACCAACCCTATCTTTTTTGACAGCCCACGTACATCACCATTTCAGGGTGGGAGGTTGGTTTTTTTTGGTGGGGAATGAGGAAGACAATAAGGTGAGAGTAGCAAGTGAAAGATGAGAGCAAAGTGTTGATATTTGGGTGAGTGATCATGGGAGTGAAGAAGAGAAGAAGAAAAGAGATGGAGAAGCCACAAAAGTGAGAAAGAAATGAAGAGGAGAGAGTCACGAAGTGGGTAGAGAAAGTATGAGTGAAAACAAAAGATAAAACACTTAATGGTCTTTCAATTTGGAAAGCATCATGAAAGACAAATCAAGGAGGGACTTTAAAATCAAAAGAATAATGATCTGACAAAACAAGGAGGGACTTTAAAATCAAAAGAATAGTGATCTAAGACATGGTCACTTGCCACATGTCATAATCTTATAGGTTCAAACTAGTTCTTTTATTAAACTAATTCAATCAACTCCAATTGTCTCCAAATTTCATTCACGTAAGTCATTAAATCCCAAAGTTATTAAATAAAAATTTTCACTTCCATTTGACTTTTTATTCTACTGCTATTCACCAATTGTCTTGCCACTTGACATTTTTCCTAGTCCAAAAATACCCTTAATTCCATAAAATTTCTTAAATTTTCCCAAAAATTCTTAATCAAAAAATACATTCTCCAAATCAATTTTCAATACAATCAGACTATAATTCTCAATAAAAATCACCTTTTATAAACAATTATACCCGAAATGTCAATGAATGCATGTACAATCATTTTAAGTGTCCAACATTTCACTATTCACTTGTATGCATATGTCATATTATGCACAAGCATGACAAATGCATTTCTAAGCTCTTATTAATCACTCATATTTACTATTCTAACCTCCCAGAGGTAATAGGATGTTCCAACTGTCCCCTCCTTAAAAGAAATTTCATCCTCAAAATTCTTACCCGTTTGCTCGAACAGTTAGGAATATTGTCTTCTCATATGCTCCTCCGTTTTTCAAGTTGCTTCCTCAGTTGAGTGGTCCCTCTAAAGGACTTTTACCAATGGAATGACTCTATTCCTCAACCGCTTGATCTGCAATTCCACAATCTTTATCAGCTCCTCAACATAGCTTAAGCTACTAGTAACCTCAATCTCCTGAGCTGGTATCATATGTGTCGGATCTAATCGGTATTTTCGGAGCATACATATATGAAACACATTATGAAATTGAGACATCTCATTTGGTAAGGCCAACTTATAGGCAAAAGGTCATATCCTCTCAATGATCTCATAAGGAACAATGTACCTAGGGCTCAACTTGCCCTTTTTACCAAGTCTCAGAACTCCCCTCTAAGGTGACACTCTGAGGAATACTCTTTCTCCCACATTGTGCTCTATATCATGTTGGTGTTGATCCACATAACTATTTTGTCTATCTTGAGCCGCTTTGATTTGATTTCGGATCAACTTTACCTCATCCACTGTATCTTGTATCAACTCTAGGCCTTCAACTATTCTTAAGCCCTTTTCATCCCAATATAATGGCAACCACATTTTTTACCATACAGTGCCTCATACGGTGCCATTCTAATACTAATATAGTAAATGTTGTTATAGACAAACTCTATCAATGCCATATATTGATTCCAAGCTCCTCTAAACTCTAATACACACGCCCAGACCATATTCTCAATAGTCTTGATTATCCTCTCACTTTGTCCATCTGTCTGAGGATGAAATGTTGTACTGAAGTTCAACTTAGTACCCATAGTAGACTGTAAGCTTTTCTAAAACCTCGAAGTAAATCTGGGATCTCTGTCTGATACAATGGACATTAGAACCCCATGCAGTCTTATCACCTGATTCACATATCTCTAGGCTAACTGATTAAGTGAATTATTTTCTCTCACTGGTAAAAAGTGGGCTGACTTGGTCAACTGGTCCACTATCACCCATATAGCATCATTCTGCCTCAGAGTCTTAGGCATTCCTATGATGAAGTCCATATTAATCCATTCCCATTTCCACTCCGGAATGGGCAACGAATGGAGCTTCCCTATCAGAGCCTAGTGCTCAGCTTTAACTTGCTGATAAGTCATACATCTGGATACATACTCTGCCATTTGCTTCTTCATTCAAGGCCACTAGAGATGCGACTTCAGTGTGTTATACATCTTGGTAGTACGAGGATACATAACATAGGTAGCCATATGAGCTTCTTTATGTATCTCCTTCCTCAGATCCTCCACATCCAGCACACATAGTCTCTGCTTCAACCACAAAGTCTTATCTCTCAACTCAAACTTAGAATCCGGATTCATCTCCACTTTCTCTATAAGCTTCACCATATTGGGATCTTTCCTCTGTACTCTTTTGATTTGATCATGTAACATGGACCTAAGTTTCAATGTAGCAATCAAGGCCTCCATGTGTTCCTGATTCAATTCCACATTCAGAGCTCTCAAATGAATCAAATTAGTTAGCCTCAATAACTGAATCTGAGTTACACTAGTATTAGACTTTCTGCTCAAAGCATCAACCACCACAATTGCTTTCCCTGGGTGGTACTCAATTGTACAGTTATAATCCTTCAATGACTCAATCCATCTCCTCTGTCTCAAGTTTAACTCCTTCTAACTCAACAAATACCTCAAATTCTTATGATCTGTATAAATCTGGAAGGTCTCTCCGTACAGGTAGTGTCTCCAAATCTTTAGAGCAAAGACAAGTGCAGCTAGGTCTAAATCATGTACTGAATAATTGATCTCGTGAGACCTTAATTGTCTCGATGCATAGGCGATCACCTTACCATACTGGATCAATATAAATCCCAATCCTTGATGTGATGCATCACTGTATACCACATATCCTCTAGTCCCTATTGGAATAGTCAACATCGGTGTAGTAGTCATCCAATGTTTCAGCTCCTTAAAGCTTTTATGACACACCTCATTCCATCTAAACACTATATTCTTCATTAGCAGCTTTGTCAAAGGGGCTGAGATTAGGGAAAACCCCTCGACAAACCTCCAGTAATATCTAGCCAATCTTAGGAAGCTTTGAATTTCAGACACATTCCTCGGAGCTTCCTAATTCATCACTACCTCTATCTTATTTGGATCCACCTGTATGCCATCTCTAGTCATTATATGTCCTAGAAACACAACCTGATCCAACCAAAATTCACACTTACTGAATTCGGCATACAACTACTTTTCCCTCATAATTTGTAAAATAACTCTCAGATGCTCAGCATGTTCCTTTATGCTCTTCAAATACACCAAGATATCATCAATAAATACAATCACAACTTGATCCAAGTAGGGTTGAAACACCTTATTCATCAAGGCCATAAAAACTACCGAGGCATTAGTCAGCCTAAACGGCATCACTAGAAACTCAAAATGCCCATACCTACTCCTGAATGCACTCTTAGGTACATCAGTCTCAACTATCTTTAACTGATAGTACCCTAATCTCAAATCTAGTTTAGTGAATGCCTGAGCTCCCTGCAATTGATCAAGCAAATCATCAATTCTAGGAAGTAGGTACTTGTTCTTCATTGTCACCTGATTCAGCTGCCTATAGTCAATGTATAACCTCAAAGTCCCATCCCTTTTCTTCACAAACAACATTGGAGCTCCCCAAGGTGAAACACTAGGTCTAATAAAACCATTTTCCAGCAACTCCTGAAGCTGAGCCTTTAACTTCTTCAGTTCTACAGGTACCATCCTATAGGGAGGAATAGATATAAAAGCAACACCTGGAACTAGATCAATTATGAACTCCATTTCTCGATCTGGTGGTAAAACACATCCAGGAACTCCCTAACCATGGGAATGTCCTATACACTCTGCTCAGCTCTAGTATCAATGATTTGGGCCAGATAAGCCTCACATCCTCCCTGGATCAACCTCAGTAAACTCATGAAGGATATCATTCTGGCTGGCACTACTTGACTAACTCCTCTGAATATTGTGCTCAGCTGACCAGGAGATTCTAGTACTACCTCTTTGGTATAGTAGTTAATGATAGACCTATGAGCAGTGAGCCAATCCATACCTAAGATAACATCTGTCTCTCTCAACTGTAGTATAATCAACTCTGCCAATAACTCTACTTGATCAATCCTAATCAAGCAGCCCTTGTAAACCTCTCCTATAACAATAGTACTACCTAAAGGTATACTCAGCTCTAGCCCATACTGTAGCAACTCCCTATCACAATGTAGCCTACATGCCAAATGCGGTGTGATAAAGGAGTGTGTGGATCCTATATCTAGTAGTGCAAAAGCCTCAAAATCATAAATGAGAAGTGCACCTGCAACCATATCCGGAGAGTCTTATGCCTCCTGCCTAGTCATGGCATAGACTCTAGCTTGAGATTGAGGTCAGCTACTCTATACCTCAGTCCTGATAGATGGACTCCCTATGCTCACTCTACCTCTACCATAGCCCCTTTATCCAATCCCACTTCCTCTACTCTGCTGAATAGTAGCTTTACTCCCCGATCTGCCACTCATACCAGACTGAGTTCTCGTAGCATTAGGACAATCTATAATCTAGTAATCAAAGGAGCCACATCTAAGATAAGCTCCAAATAGTCTTCAGTACTCACCACCGTGCCTCTTCCCGTAGTGCTCACACTGAGGTAACTGACTATACACTATACCTCTTCCACTGACAGTCTGTGTAAAACCATCCCTCTGTCTGAATTCGGACTGTCTTAATTCAGCTGGTGGTCTGAAAGCCCTGTTCTAGTGCTTACTGAATCTTTTTCCAGAACCACTCTTAATCTCACTGGACCTCTTAAATTTGGACCCTTGCCCAGGCTCTGCTTGTCCCCCTCTCAGTAGCTGTTCAATTTTGAGAGAAGCAGCTCTTAACTGAGTAAAACTGCTCAAGTTGGATATCGCTAATTTTGTTCTGATCTCTATGCTCAACCCATTTTGAAACCTCCTACACTTGTCTTCTTCTATAGGAATCAAGGTAGTAGCATATCCCATCAACTCTTTGAACTGTATCTCATATTATGCCACGGACATCCTACCCTACTTCAAACCTAAAAACTCTTCCATCTTCCTATCTAAGTAGATCTTGGGCATGTAGTTCTCCTTGAAGACCCTCAGGAGGTCTTCTCACTTCAGGTTGCAAGCTCTGGTGGTACTGGCTAGAATAGTCTTCCACCACTAAAAAGCTAGGCCTTATAGTAAGGACACTGCATAGTCAAACCTCTCGTCCAGCTTGCAGTCCATCTGATCAAAAACTCTTTCTGTCCTTTCTAACCATCCCTCGGCCTCAGCAGGGTCTGTGTCGCCGTAGAAATCGACAGCTCTTTGCTTTCGCAACCTATCATACCTCCTCTCCCTTCTCTCAGGAGCGCTAGGAGGCATCTCCTCTAGTAGAGATACCGAAGACTCTCTACTAGCTCCTACAGATCCTAGGTTAGCTGAATGCCCCACTTGATCACCTATGGAGGATGATCTATAATAAACAAAAACTCCAACCATTATCTGCATTTTCTTACGATATTTCATGCTTAAAATTTCTATATATACCTATGGATGTCGAACCATGCTCTGATACCGCTTAAATGTAGCTCCCCCTTACCATAGGGTACACATCCGGATGCTCGAAGGTCATTCCGGTATATATCCTACAATAAGGGCAAGCTACATTCGATCACTACGTTCAGTTCACATGGCATCATATCATTATTCACTTATAAAGCATCATAAGAAAATCACAATATTTTAAAACCAACTTTTTCCT
>JAOSBN010008729.1:0-18637 GCA_027563595.1 Erythroxylum suave | reverse complement strand
AAAATTCTCATTCAATTCCAATTTAAATGGAAATCCCCAAAATTTCCATAATCACAACAAAATGAAATTAACACAAACCAAGCTCAAGCTTAACCTACCTATAGTCTATCTAGGCTAGAAAACCAACACCCTATCTTAGAAATCCAAAATCAAATAGGTTCATCTTCCTCTTCTTTCTTTCTTCATTCGCAACACAAACCCTAGTCTCTATTTAATCCCTTTTCAAACCTAGGAAGAATAAAGATGAGAACTTACCTCTAAAAAGTTGATTTCCTCTTCTTCTCTTCTTCCTTCCAAGTTTCGAACAATTTTCCTCCTTTTCCCTAGCTTCTTCGGTTTTTCTTCTCTTCTCTTTCTTTCTTTCAAGTTTTCTCTTCTCTTGTCTTTTTCTTCTCACGACACCTTCCTCTCTTCTTCTAATTTAAGACAACTTTTATTCTCTTTCTTCCAATTATAGCCCTCACTTACTTGGCCTTTACAATTTTGTCCTTCTTTTGTCTTTTATGGCTCTAACTCCTTTAACCCAATTAACAACACATTAATTCTAACTAAGTTCCAATATTTCCATCAAATCTTCCATCTTTATTCATGCCTACTAAATTAATGACTCAATTTTAAAAATAAAGAATTAACCCAAAAAACAATATAAATAAATAATTAAGCAATTAATAAGTAATTTAACACAAAATAATCAGGTTCCAATAACTATCCTCCCCTAAAAGAATTTTATCCTCGAAATTCTTACCTATGTCATTGAAGAGGTGTACATACTCCTCCTTCATTGCTTCCAAAGGCTCCCATGTTACCTCCTTCGTCGAATTGTTCCTGCATAAGACTTTAACCAGCTTTACAATCTTATTTCTCAAAACCTTTTTCTTCGAATCTAGGATCTCTACTGGTTTCTCCTCATATGTCAAATCCTCCTTTAACTGAACCTCTGAAGGTTGAACTATGTGTGAAGGATCTGATTGGTACTTCCTCAACATCGATACGTGGAAAACATTGTGAATCTTAGATAATTCCGATGGAAAAGCTAATTTGTAAGCTAAAGGCCCATTCCTCTCAATGATTTCATAAGGTCCTATGTATCTTGGACTAAGCTTGCCCTTCATACTAAATCTCAAGACCCTTTTCCATGGAGAAGCTTTAAGAAACTCTTTGTCCCCAACTTCAAATTCCATCTCTTTCCTATGTCCATCCGTGTAGCTCTTCTTTCTATCGTGAGCTGCTTTAAGCCTCTGTTTCACCAATTTAATCTTGTCAACTGTAACTTGTACTAACTCAAGTCTTACAAGTCTCCTTTCACCTTCCTTATCCTAACAAATAGGAGTTTTGCACCTTCTACTATACAAAGCTTCATAAGGTGCCATCTGAATTCCTGAGCAATACGAATTATTGTAAGAAAATTCAATTAAAGGCTAATGGTCATACCATGATCCTTTAAAATCCATAACACAAGCTCTCAATATTGCCTCCAGAGTCCATATTGTTCTATCCGATTGTCCATCAGTCTGTGGATGGAAAGTCGTACTAAAGTGTAACTTAGTTCCCAAAGCCTCTTGTAAGCTTTCCCAAAACCTAGAGATGAACCTAGGATCTCTATCTGAGACTATCGAGATTGGAATCCTATGAGGTCTGACTACCTTTTCTATGTACTTCTTGGCCAACCCATCCAAAGAATATTGGCAAGAAATCTACTGACTTGGTTAATCTATCCACAATCACCCATAATGCATTATGCGCCCTGTTGGTTTTTGGTAATCCCATTAAAAAATCGATTGTAATCTTCTCCCATTTCCATTAAGGAATTGACAAAGCTTTAAGCTTGCCTAAATGTGCTTAGTACTCAGCTTTGATTTGTTGGCACACTAAGTATCTTTTAGTGTATTCTGCAACTTCTCTCCTCATTCCTTTCCACAAAAAATGTTCCTTTAAATCTCTATAAATTATTGTACTTCCTGGGTGCATTGTGTAAGCTGCATTGTATGCCTCATTAAGAATTTCATCTTTCAGCTCTTGCATATCAGGAATACATAGTCTGTTCCCTATCACCATCAATCCATCTTCCTTTACCTCTATTTTAGAAGGTTTACCATTTTTAATCTCTTCTCTGAGCCTATTTAAGAACTCATCTTATTCCTGCAATTCCTTAATCTTTTCATTCAATTCTAGCCTTACTCTAAAGTTTTCTATTATACAATCAGCTTCAGCTTCTCTCAGTGTCACTATGAGTTTGGCTAATTCCTTAAACAAAGGAATATACACTGTCTTCAAATTTGCCATAGTTGATTTTCTACTCAGTGCATTCGCTACTATATTAGCCTTCCTTGGATGATAATCAATCATTAAGTCATAATTTCAATCATTAAGTCATAATTCTTTAACAGTTTTAATCATCTTCTTTGTCTAAAATTCATCTCTTTCTGACTCATCAGATACTTAAGACTCTTGTGGTCTATAAATACCTTAGTAGTGAGTCCATACAAATAGTGTCTCTAAATTTTCAATGCAAAAATTATGGCAACTAACTCCAAGTCATGTGTAGGATAATTCATCTCATAAAGTTTCAATTGCCTGAAAGCGTAATCTATCACCTTATCTCCTTGCATCAACACACAGCCCAATCCTTTCCTCGAGGCATCACTATACACTATGTATCCATCATTACCTGAAGGCAAAGTCAAAATCGGTGCCCTCGTCAATATGTGCTTAAGCTTTTCAAATTTTTTTGACATTCATCTGCCCACACAAACTTTTGATTCTTCCTGATCAATTTGGTAAGTGGAGTTACTATTATAGAAAAGCCCTCCACAAACCTCCTATAATACTTAGCTAAACCCAAGAAACTCCTCACTTCTGCTATATTCTTAGGCGCTTGCCATCACACCACAACTTTAATTTTTCTCAGATCTATATGCACTCCATGCTCTGAAATCACATGCTTAAGAAACATTACTTCTTTTAGCCAGAATTCGCATTTATCAAATTCGGCATACAATTTGTTCTTCCTCAATGCCTCCAAGGCAGCCCTCAAATTTTCCTCATGCTCCTTGTCACTTTTAGAATAAACCAATATATCATCAATAAAGAAAATGATAAATTTGTCTAAGAAGGACTTAAAGACTCGATTCATCAAGTCCATGAAAGCTACAAGTGCATTCATTAACCTAAAAGGCATGACTAAGAACTCAAAGTGGCCATACCGTGTTTTAAAACTAGTCTTTAACACATTGGACTCCTTTTTACGCAAGTGGTGGTAGCCTGTTCTCAAATCTATCTTAGAAAAGACATTTTCCCCTTGCAACTGATCAAACAAATCATCTATGCATGTGAGTGGATATTTATTCTTAATGGTGACATGGTTGAGCTTCCTATAGTCTATACACATCCTCAACGATTCATCTTTCTTTTTAACAAACAGGATCGAAGCTCCCCAAGGTGAAGAGCTTGGCCTTATGAACCCTTTCTCCAATAATTCTCCCAATTGCTCCTTAAGCTCCTTCAATTCCGCCGGAGCCATTCTATAAAGCAGAATCGATATTGGCATTATGCTCTGAAGAAGCTCTTTGGGAAATTCAATTTCCTTAGGTGGTGGTAGTCCTGGTAATTCCTTTGGAATGACATCTGGGAATTCCATGACCACAGTTATTTCTTCTAACTTCCCTCTATCTACATTTGTGTCTACCACATAGGCCAAAAATGCTTCACAACCTTTCCTTATCAGTTTTTCTGCTGTTAAAGCTGAAACCATTCTAGTCGAACTATCTTTTCTAGCCCCCATAAACACCACCATTTTACCATTTCCAATTTCGAACTCCATGATCTTTTTTCTGCAATCCAAGTTGGCATTATATTTTTACAAGGTGTCCATACCCAAAATCACATCTAATCCTCCCATCCTTAATGGCATTAGATCCACCACTAATTGTTCCCCTATGATATGTATCTCACAATCTCTGTATACTCAACTAATAATAATACATTGGCCAATTGGAGTACTAACCATCAAACGAGAATCCAATGGGATTAATTCTCTACCATGCATAGTTCTACTCAATGACACAAACGAATGGGTGGAACCTGGATCAATCAAAACAACAATATCCTTATCAATTAATTTAATCATACCAGTTGCAACTCCTAGAGCTGTCTCCACATGCTTCCTTGTCATAGCAAACACTCTAGCCGGTGCTTGTCCCCTCAGTCTCCTTGGAGGGTTCCCTTTCTTGGCCATATAAGAATTGCCCACTTCCGTTACTATCCTGTGTCCCACTGTCTTAGCCCTCTTTGAAGCTTGCTTCTGACTTCTCTCATGTATTGGATTCTGAGGGCACTCTCTTGCCCCGCGTCCTTTTCCCCGCAATTGAAGCACGCTCCAATCAATTAGTAACATTCCACTCTATGAAAACTTCCATAGAGATCATATTTGGTAACGGGTAGCTTATCCCCATCTCCCCTCCTACTGTCTCCAGCCGTTGAGGCTTGATTTGAGATAGTTTTCATTTGTTTAGGCCTGCTTGCTCAATTGTTCCTCCCCTTAGACTGCGCAGGGAAAGTCCTGGCACTCCTCTCTAACATAGGAGCATCGCCTCCCTTCTTAAGTTGTTCTCTCCCCTTTCTCTTCTTGTTTACAATGCTCTTTATGTTTTTTATATTCATAACCCTCAATGCTACTTCAACCAGTTGTTGAAAATTACTAAAATTCTACACCACCACTTTCTCTCTGATGGCCAAGTGCAGGTCCACTTCAAACCTTCCACACCTAGCCACTTCGCTCATTATTAACCCAGCTGCATATAGGGCCAATTGTGTGAATCAGTGCTCATATTAACTCACCGTCATCTCCCTCTAGGTGAGGCTTAAAACTCTCTCTGCTTTTGCTGGATGTACGTTTCAGACAAATACTTTTTCTTATAAACATTCAGGAAGTCCTTCCAGGCCAACCCTGATGGCTTCATCTGACTTCTTAGGACACTCTCCCACCAATGCAGAATATCGCCTTGTAGCAAACTCGCAACATATTCAACCTTCTCATCATCTTCACAATCCATTTGCTCCAATGTCCATTTTGTCTTTCTCATCCTTGTCCCAGCTTCCTTGGGATCAATGGTCCCGTTGAAGTCCACTGCTACATACTTCCTTAACTTGTCGAACTGTTTCCCCTTCTCAACTGGGGCCGGAGTAGAAGATTATGACATCTATCCCGTAGCTTGGACAAACGCCTGACTGAAGGCTTCGAACATCCTCAGATCCATGGTACGCACTTGTTTTGATGGAATAGGCGACTCCCTCATCTGTGACCGAGAGGGGCCAATTGTATGCCCTACGGAAGCCTTAGCATCTCCTGGGGCTCTAGACTCATCTACGCCCTCCTCTCTTAGTGGAGGGCCAGTGCAACCAATCCTTACAATATTCTTCATGTCCTCCTATGAGGTTGCATTTCACTCCTTCAGTGGAAACACTAGCGATTAGCTTACATTTTGTACCTACATGTATGTATGATATGCATGTCACTTAATACAATTAATGAATTTAACAATAAAAACAATTTATCACATAGCATAACAATTTTTCCTACTATGTATTCTAAGTCTAGGGAAAAACCTAAGCTCTAATAACACAAGATGTTGGACGCCATTCCCAGAGCCCAACAATTGTTCCAAAGTTGAAAAGCATAAGTGGGTTTCCTTGTAGGGTTATTCTAATGAACCCTGACTTTGTCGTCGTCTCACAAGGGTGGGTTGCCTACACCAGCCAACACTGACATCAAAATTTGACTTCTTCAAGAAAACTGTAGCTCTATGTCTCTAGTTTGTCTAGAATAAGAACCATCTCATTTGGAGGTCTATAGCTCAAGATATACCCAAAAAAAAAATTCCAAAGTATGTTCATAACCTAATTATGCCCTTCCAACCGATCCCTCACTTTCTTTCCATAAATCTTCTTTGAATCATCACAAAAGGCTACAAATTTTTGTGCAAAGGTATAAAAATGTGTTAGGAATCTATCGTTTCAAGAATCACTTAATTTGGAGGTTGGGTTATGAAGTTATGGCCTAAAGAATCAACCATGTTCATGTCCTCAATCACGTTGTACCTATCTCAGAAAAATTTGTATAACTTTCACTAGGGATATCGGATTAAGGTATTCTTTGGACGGTTTTTACTAGGAAGTTTGGATTTACAACTTTTGTGAAGAACATAGAATGAGATTTTGTCATTTGGAGGGTTAAAACATGGGCTGTGTGAAACAACACGAGTAGATTGTGTAACCTTCAGGTCTGGAAATTTTTCTGCATCAAGAATACACGGTCAGTGTGAACTCAATTGTGCCCTTCCTCTTGCTCTTGGGTAGGTTGTTCTTGATTTTCTAACACAACCAAAAATTCTCATTGAATCCCAATTTAAATGGAAATCTCCAAAATTTCTATAATCACAACAAAATGAAATTATCACAAGTCAAGCTCAAACTTAACCTACCCATAGTCCATCTAGGCTACAAAACCGACACCCTAGCTTAGAAATCCAAAATCAAATTGGTTTCATCTTCCTCTTCCTTCTTCCTTCATTCCCAACACAAACCCTAGTCTTTATTTAATCCCTTATCAAACAAGGAAGAAGAAAGATGAAAACTTACCTTTAACAAGTTGATTTCCTTTTCTTTTCTTTGTCCTTCCAAGTTTCCCACAATTTTCCTCCTTTTCCCTAGCTTCTTCAATTTTTCTTCTCTTATCTTTCTTTCTTTCACATTTTCTCTTCTCTTTTCTTTTGCTTCTCACGACACCTTACTCTCTTGTTCTAATTTAAGGCAACTTTTATTCTCTTTCTTCCAATTATACCCTTTACTTACTTGGTGTTTACAATTTTATCCTTCTTTTTTCTTTTATGACTCTAACTCCTTTAATCCACTTAACACCGTATTAATTCTAACTAAGTTCCAATATTTCCATGAAATCTTTAATCTTTATTCATGCCTACTAAATTAATGACTCAATTCTAAAAATACATAATTAACCCCAAAAACAGCATAAATAAATAATTAAGCAATTAATAAGTAATTTGACATAAAAAAATCAAGATCCAATAATATATTTGCAAATGAAATGGGCCAAAATGATTACTAGTTTACTTAAGATGCGTTTGTTGCTTCAATAATTTGTAATGTTTTTATTTTATCATCTTAATGTGCCATCTTCGTAGAGTATGTTCATAAATATCGTTGATACGTTTGGGCTTATGCTCTATCGAGTGGTGCATTATAGGCAATACTTAAAGCAGTTGTGGCATTAGCAGATATAGACACAGTGGTAGATTTTGAAACTAGGCTGAAACCTACTATTAATAACACTGAGAATGGAACATCATCTAAATTACATACATCACCTCCAAACCCTTCATTATTAATATCCTCACTATTATCTTCGACTTCATTACTCTGACTAACCTCATTACATTTATCCTCAATCATTTCAATAGGGTTATCTACATCATGTTTAATATAAATACCAATACCACTTATACCTATCATCTGACTAACCATATCTAACAAACTAGCATCATCTTATATAACCCTCTAACCATTACATAATTCAAAAGCAGGCATAAGATCAATTATTCTTTTCTCATTATTATACCCACTTCTCTTACATACATCAACCAGTTCAAAATAGCTTAGTAGGTCAAGATCAAATTGAATTTCGTCCACAAAACCACCCTTGTACCAAACATTATCAGCCACATTAATAAAACATCCTACATGGTGAAACCTCAGAGCTACCTCATCAAATGTCTTTCCACTAAACCGAAATAACCAAATCTAGGAAAAGGAAGAGATTAAGTCAGAATGTTGAAAGGAAATACTAAAGTGAAAGTGAGAAATTAAAGCCTATTGCAACACATGATGCTTAACATATTCATAATAATTCCATTAACCAACTAATTAAAGATGGTTAAAGGTGACATGAAACACTGAAGTGAAAGTGACAAATTGAAGCAAAATATAGCACATGAAAGTTAGTGGCATATATATATATATATATATATATATATATATATATATATGTATGTATGTATAACTCTTCTAAGAACTTACGAAGTTCAATTAATTAAGGTATGTGACATTGTTTACACCTATGTATTGAGAAACATGATCTTGTTGTGGCTCCTAAGCTCATGAAAATTTTCACCTATGAGCCTCATGGGAGCTACATCACCAGTTTCCAACCTACATACCTACTTAATGGTTTATTATACCTCAATATTTCAAAAATACCCGTATTAAATGTAATCATCATTCAATTGTTACATCAACTTTAAGTTACTAGTAATTAGAGTTTTTTAAATTTAAATTACTACTAGACTGTTAAATTAAAACTTTATGTTATCATCAATGATACTTAAATTGTTGCAAACAACAACACAAAAACAATACCTAATTTGTAATTAAAAAAATTTCCTCACAAATACTTCCGCTACTAAAGCAAAACATACAGGAGACATTATTTGGATGACTTACCTAGATGGACAGATAACCGTAATCTACAAAGAAGGAGGATGTCAGAAAATTATGGATTCTTTTCAACTTAAAATAGAGCCTACAAACAATAGAAAAAACAAATGATCTAAGATATTCATTCAAGTGAAGGGGAGCTTTCCTATACTAACTTATGGTTAAGTTCTGGATGATAATTAGAGAATGATCTAAGAAGAAAGGGCTACTGAGGATTATTTTGCTTTATAGAAATTAACCCAACAAGTCATCAGTGGCCAAATCCCCTCTAGATTTTTTCTTATGTACCAATTTCCAAATTTTTTAATTCCTCCAAGTAAAGAAATTTTCTTTATACTTTAGATCAATAGCTTCTACATGATTACATAAATCCTAAAATCTTCATTGAATTACTTTAAAAAATGTTACCTTTAGGCTAAGAATATATTGGAGCACTTTATTTTTGGTCACTTAGAATATTTTATAGAGAGTTAATTCATTAATAGATATGCCCGATTTTCTACTACAAGGAAATTCTTTGGAATATATAATTTGACTTATAAAAGAAGTAGAAAAAAACATAGTCCTCTCTTAAGGAAGTTTATTAACAGATGAATAATTTAGTTCATAGGTAAAATGTTTGGGACCTTAATTCTATTTGGATCATAGGAAATGACTATACATCGATATGGTTTATATATATACACAATGATCAAAGAGTAATTCTAAAAAATATTATTTCTCTATACTATCACATTTCATTTCCCTCTTACTTGATGTTTTTTTTCCATAATAATGTTTCTTCCCTTAATAAAATCCTCAATTGAAATAAAGGACTACATGTTAGACTTATGTGCCAATAATGTTGGAAATTAATCAGTACCTCTAATACTCAATTGAAATAAAGGACTACATGTTAGACTTATGTGCCAATAATGTTGGAAATTAATCAATACCTCTAAAAATTTAACATTTTGTTTCTTTAAAATGAATATTTTTTATTTTTTTATTAATCAAACTAGGGTTGCAAGTGTCACATGTTAACTTCTCCTTTAATAAAATAACCATTTAACATCAAAAAAAAAAGGATGCAGGAGGGAAAAGAATTTCATCTATTACAAAATAGCAAATTAAGATTTAGTGGGACCAATTGTTTTTTTATTGTGCTATGATTGGTAGGAAAGATAAAATTTTCTACTTTAGCAAGTAGATCTTACATTACCTTAGTTAGGTACTTTATAAACCGATACACAAGTTAAAGTGACATTATAATGGGCTTCAGTTCACCTATTCTAAGCTATTTAAAAAGAGATAAAGTCATTAGATTAACACTAGCAAACATAAACAATTAATAACATTAGAAGCACTAAAATGACATAGAATTATAAAACTCCCAAGATCCTTTATGTTTACAGGCAATTGGTTATACAAGTTATACTACACTCCTTGGTTAAAGAAACCATAGCATAATCATCAAGTTTATCGTTTTAGAGATAATCTTCTTCAAAAACTTTGTATATTTGAAGGGTATATTGATATGTAAAGTCTTAAAAATATTTCAAAATGGGTAGCTTCTAGGGTTTGAAATTGTTTCAAGATGTATGCTCCTGACCTTTTTTGGATGAAGATGAAACTAATACCAGTTTGTCTCTGCCTATCTCATTCATACTATCTACCTCAGACTTCTCTAACATTTGCACTTTCTTTTTTTTTTTTACCAATATCAGAATCAAATGTTTTACTACTCTTAAGTCTAATGGATAATACTTGATTCTAGGAATTACCATAGTTTCGAGGGATTATATGTGAACCAAGTAAGTCAATTCCTTTGATGCAGACTGGAGCACAGGTCGGGTGACTATTTTGATGCGTGAAGTAGGCAAGACAACCCCTTCAATAAACGAAGAAGTGTAAATCGAGCGAAGGTTTTGATGCATGAAGAAGGTAAGACAATCCTTACACAAAGATTGGAGTGCAGATCGGATGATGATGGAGATGCATCAAAGGGGGAAGACATTCCAAATTTAAGTTTTTTTGTAACTTTTACCTTTAGTGAATTTAGGGTTTTTCTTTTTTTAATTTAATAAATTTAGGGTTAAAACCAAGAAAGCTTTTCCTATTTTAAACGTGACATTTTAAAAATAATAACTGGGCCATGTTGTGCATTGTAACGACTCGTGTAACACACGCCCTATTTTTCATCCAAAAAAGTCACAAATTGGGTAGGCTCACGAAATTTAGACTTCTTTGAGCAAGTTACAAGTTTAAGTCCTAAACTGATCAAACATAAAAAGGTTAAAGCCCAATTCAAGCATTTAGCCAAATTTTGGAAAAGCTCAGAAGCCTAGTTGAAGCTGAAAAAAATCTGGAAGGAAAATTCAAGCAACTAATAAAGAATCATGCTTCTTCCATCCATAATTTAAAGGTTCAAATAGGCCAAATGATAAAAACTAAGTCAATGTGAAATGTAGGCAATCTTCCTAATAGTTTCGATATTTGAGGCATAAGCCCAAAGTTTCTGTATGCATTAAATAAACGTCAAAGAAGGATGTAGAATGGTAAGGGAGTGTTAACAATGGTTTAACCCTAACATAAAGGAGGTGTTCAAGAAAGAAATAATCAAACTCTTAAATGTTAATTTATCCAATATTTGATAGTGAATGTGTTTAGCCCAGAACAATGTCTACCCAAGGAGGGTGGAATGACAGTAATAGAGAGTGAAAGTGGAGAATTAATTTCAACAAGAACAGTTATGGGAAGGAGAGCTTGTATAGATTATTAAAAACTCAACACAGTGATTAAAAAGGATCAGTTTCCTTTCCTGTTCATAAACAAATGGTAGAAACGGTGGTTGGTTACTCGTTCTACTGCTTTTTGGATGGATACTCATGATACAGTGGATCAGTTTCCTTTCCTGTTCATAAACAAATGGTAGAAAGGGTGGTTGGTTACTCGTTCTACTGCTTTTTGGAAGGATACTCATGATATAGTCAGATTTCATTTGCCTCAAGGATCGAAAAAGGACCACATTCACTTGTTGTTATGGTAGCTACATGTACAGATGGATGCCTTTCAGATCACGCGATACCCTGGCTACATTTCGAAAATGTATGATGTCTATCTTTTTCTATATGATCGAAGATTCAAAGGAGGTGTTCATGGTTGATTTTTCAAAATTTAGAGACCTTTTTTAGATATGTTTAAGCAATTTAGACACGGTGTTCCATATATGAGAAGAGTGACATTTAGTGCAGAATTGGGACAAGTGTCGCTTTATAGTGGAAGAAGGGATAATGCTCAGACATAAAATTTTTCACCATGGATTGAAAGTGGATATAGCAAAAACAAAAGTTATAGAGAAACTCCCATCACCAAGCAATGTCAAAGGTGTTCCACTATTCTTTGGGAATGCATGATTTTACTGTTGATTTATTAAAGACTTCTAACAAATTGGCAAGGATGTGTTCTTTTTATTTGACGAAGAATGAGTGTCTACATATACTAAACTAATGGAGGCACTAACATAGTACTAATTTTAATGCCACTTGATTGCACACTACCAATCAAGGTCATGTGTGTTACAAGCAACCAAGCTATAGGTTTTGTATTAGGACAAAGGAAAGATAAAAGGTTACATGTGATCAACTATGCAAGCAAGACCCTTATGAGGGAGGCCAAAGGAAATTGCATTCACAGATCACACGACATTAAAATATCTATTTAATAAGAAAGAAGCAAAACTGATGCTTATTCGATGGATGCCACTCTTATAGTATTTTTATATGAAAGTGTGAGATAAAAAGGGAGTAAAAAATGTGGTCGCTGACTACTTACCACATCTGGAAGGAGGGGAATACAAGCAAAGTGAAGATATTAATGATGTGAGGCCCTAAACTATACCATATTTGGAATGTTTCTTCTCCATCAAAGTATATGTATTGGGTGTTAACGATTAGGAAAGTGAATGTTTAGTTTGGGACATAATCTGTATTAGTCGAATAGTAGGGGTATTTCAATAATTTTTGCTAATTGTGTTATACATGTACAAAGATACATTAATCATGGACTAAATTGCTAAATTTATTCATATTTAAAGTAATTTCATAGAATAAGATAAAGGTATGGTTATTTTTGTTATTAATGAATGGTGAAAAGTAGAAATCAATAGGATAGAACCATTTGTCATATGTCCCACATATAACACTTAGCCTTGTGGAAAATAGCATGTCAATCAACTGTACCTCTATCTAAAAACTTGTAGATGAAGAACGAGATGGTCAAAAAACACAAAAATCTACAGAAGACTGAGCTTCTGTCCCTTTGTCCACCATCATGTTAAATCTCTTTGTGCTTTCGAAGTTAAGGTATGTTAATTTCATGTTTGGTGATAAATTTATCTCCTTTCTCATTTGGTCTATAGATAGGTTTCTATTATGAATCTATGATTGTTGGAAAAGAGTAGTGAATGGGTATGATGTCTATACAAGAGAAGAAGACCAAAGAAGCTAAGCAATTGGAGTGAAGAGCAAAGGTTGTGAAACAGTCTTTTCAAAGGTACGAAAATTTTGATTTCTTACTGGGTTTTCTAAGTGTAACATGATTTTAAAAGAAGTCTCCTAGATGAAAACGGGATATTGCTAGTTCATTTACATGTGTCTTTGCTGTTACTTTTGCATAATAAGACTGAAGTGAGTTAATTGGAGTGGTTCCACTTAATAGACATCGATATTTTAGTCACATCTTGAACTATAGATGTCTAAATAAGAAATTTTTAATTGGAGATTAAAACAAATAAATATACCTACAACTTTTATAAAGGAATTGAATTTGAATGCTATCTTTAATGGTTTGGAAATTTTTTTCGAAATTGAGTTCTAGTTGTTGTGCTGGTTTGAGAATAGTCTATAGTATTTTGGGTATAACTCTTGGAATAATGAAGCCAAGTGCATTATCTTTATGTCAATAGAATTTAAGACATAGAGAAACATTTGTTTACAAGAACATATTGCCTAAAACTTCATGTTCTATGTCAGAATGGCCATATAAAATTGACCTAAAAACCTATCATGAGAAAAGTTAGAAATTAGGTACAGTTATGCATCACCACCTTTTTTTTATCCCAAACATGAATTTGGCCTTGTCCGAATGCTACTAAATCTCCTCCAAAACTCTTTTGGATATCACTACAACTTAACAAATTTAGTTATTAGGGTAATATGAGAATCATGGTTATAATGTCGAATTACTTAAATGCTTTCATTGGTCGATTGTTACAAAGGCTTATATTCA
Source organism: Erythroxylum suave (assembly GCA_027563595.1). Classification (NCBI taxonomy): domain Eukaryota; kingdom Viridiplantae; phylum Streptophyta; class Magnoliopsida; order Malpighiales; family Erythroxylaceae; genus Erythroxylum; species Erythroxylum suave. Next base: position 4,861 of record JAOSBN010008729.1, on the reverse strand, counting down.
TAACGCATATTAAGTTTAATCATGCGTGAATGAACACGTTCAATTGAGCATAAGGAATAAATTCATACGTTATACATTATTTCTGTTGCATGTGCCTTTGAAATGTGATATGATTTTCTTTAACCTGCCAAGTCCTAGTTGTGGGTAAATAGGCATGCCTACAAGGGTTTACAATTGCTTCTGTTATTAGAAACTATAGTGTCGTCTATTTAAGAGACTTAAATGATAGGTATCTTTTGTTCTGTTCCTGTTACCCGCTTCTAAAAAGATTAGCAGGAAATTCTATATGTGTTTTAATATTTGTTATGTTCTGATGCAATTGATAGTTGGATTACTCTCTAATTTGAATAATTAAAGATTTCTATATGATATATCTTTATTCATTTGCATGTAAATGTTAAACAATTGTAGGAACTAGTTGCCATCTTGTATCTTGCTTTATTTATTTTCCCACTAAATTATATGATGTTTTGATAAAAAAGGTTAAGGATGAGACAACCACAATGGCCTTATATTCAATATTATGATACATTTTTGTATTTTTGTGCAAATGGCTTATAACAAACATAGCAATATGTCTATTATGCCCTATTTATAACTTAACAATATATGAAATGTGATGTATGTTTGTCTTATTTTCTGGGGATTGTTGGGATATCTTGATTTATTTTATGTTTGTTTAATATGGTATCTGTAATGTTACAATTTAGTATCAGAGCATGTTTAGGCAATTCTGGTTTAACCAGCACTTAAATATTTCTTGTACATGAATTTGAAAGTTATGTTTGGCTTAATGCAGTTTGTCCCTTGTTTGGGTTAAAGATCTCATAAGGTTTTTAATAAGGTTGTTATAAGTAATAATCCCATACGATCTCACCCATCTGTATGTAGACCTTTTATGGTAAATCGAAATGAAGTAGAAGCTCCACTCCTCCTCCACCTTCAGCTCATAAGGAAGCTTTATGAAAGTTGTTGTAAGAAATGATGAGTTTGCTACACCGAAGGACCGTACCTAAGGCTCTAATTGATCAGTTGTGAAAGTATGGAGATGAAGAATTCACTGGAACATCTTTGGATAAATCTAAAAAGCTAAATTCTGGTTAGAAAAGGTGAAAAGGGTGTTAGATGAAATTAGTTATGCAATGTGTTGTCTCCCTTCTTCAAGGAACGGCCTATGAATGATGGAAATTTGTTTTGTGATAACCTTAACTAGTTGACCATCTGACCTGGGATTTCTTTTCCTAGGAGTTTAAAGAAAAATATTATACAATAACCCATAAAAATAAGAGGTGGAAGCAGTTCTTAAATTTGACACAAAGAAATATGCCTTTTGTTTAGTACGACAGAGAATTCAATCGATTTAACAAATATACACCTAAACCTGTAGTTACCAAGGATTTTTGGTGTCATCAATTTGATGACGGTTTAAATGAATTAATTAAAGATCATATTGTGGCATTCACTCTCTTGCAACAAGTGAGTTATCATTAGCTGGTGCAAGCTGCCATTAAAATGGAGAAACAACAAATGGTTAAAGAGAGAAAAAGCTCAGCGAAGAGGTTTTGCTAAAGAAGGTCAATCTTTGGGTAAGAGACATCATGAAGGTCCTTCCATTGCTCAAGAATTCACCCAAAGACGTGTAGCTAGAGGAAGGCGACAAGACTTTCCCTTATTGATTGATTCTAGTATGGGTTCCATTATGGGTCAAGGTTTTGGTGCACTAGAGTGTCCTTTGTGGTCTATTAGGGTACTTGTAGGAGGACTACAGGTGCATGTTTTTAGTATGGTAGCATTAATCATTTGGTAGTAAATTTTCCTATGAAATAGTCTTAGGCGTCATAAGCTAGTAGAGAGATTTCTCATACACCTATTGGGAATAAAGGATGCAATAGGGGATATAAAGGATCTAGCTAGTTTAGACCTAATCCGAGCACTCATTTAGAAACTCTTTACCAATATGCTATGCCGTTTGTTATAGGTCGGGCCTACGCTTTGAACACTCGTGAGGACTAGAAAGCATCTGAGGTCATTGTTGTTAACGTTTCTCTCTGTAACTCTGAAATGCATGCTTTGATTGATTCTAGATCTACCCATTCTTATTTTTATCTTGGAGAAATTATGATAAAATGATGCGTATAGATCAGTTAAATTATTATATTCATATAACCAGTCCTCTAGTGTGTTCGTTAACTAGGTTTATAGAAACTATTCTATCATGATCTGAGGTAGTGAATATCTAGTAGATATAATTGCATTGCATTTTTATGAATTTGATTTGATTTTGGGTATAGACTGCTTATCCAAGCATCGGGTAGTGGTTGATTGTATAGCTCAGAATATTATGCTTAAGAAGCCCGATCAACCTGAAATAATATTGTATGACATTTGTTCCTTAGGAAGTGGTGTAAAGCTTATTTTACTTTTGTACTTGATTCTATGAAAGAGAGTGTAAAAATGCAAGAAATTCTAGTGGAGAGCGAATTTTTAGATGTTTTTCCGAAGTAAGTACTTGGGCTTTCTCCTAAAAAGGAAATGGAGTTATCTATTGAGATTAGATTATGCCTGGCACTACTCCTATGTCTAGAGCACCATATAAGATGGCTCCTACTAAATTAAAGCAGTTGAAAGTTTAGTTACAGGAGCTACTAGTTAAGGGGTTTATTCGACCTAGTGTCTCACCCTAGGGAGCATCGATTCTATTTGTTAAAAATAAAGATGGTAATCTCCAGATGTCTGTTGATTACAGGTAATTGAACAGGGTCATAGTGAAGAATAGGTAACTGTTACCAAGGATAGAAGAATTGTTTGATCAATTAAAAGGTGTAGAGGTATTTTCAAAGATAGATATGTAATTAGGGTATTATCAGCTTTAGGAAAAGGATGTGGATGTTTCAAAAACTACATTCAGGACCCGTTATAGACATTATGAATTCCTAGTAATAACATTTAGGTTAAGTTATATGCTAGCTGCATTCATAGATTTGATGAATGGAATGTTCAAGCCCTATTTAGACTAGCTTGTTGTGCTATTTGTGGATGATATCCTAGTCTATTCCAAACATGAGCAGGATCATGCTCATCATCTTTCAATTATATTATAAACCTTGTGGGAAAACAAGTTGTACACCAAGCTGAGCAAGTATGATTTCTGGCATCACAAAGTAACTTTTCTAGGATATGTTTTCTCTTCTCAGGGAATTAGAGTTGATCCTAACAAAATTGAAACAATTACTAACTGGAAGCCGCCATAGAATGTGATGAAAGTGAGAATTTTTTTAGATTTCCCTAGTTATTATTGTTGGTTTATGAATGGGTTTTCAGTGATAGCATCTCCTTTAACGAAACTTCTAAAAAAGGGAGTGAAATATGAATGGTCTATTATATGTCAGATTAGTTTTAATCAACTAAAAAGAATGCTTACTAACACTCCTATATTGCCTTAACCCACTTCTGGTAAGGAATATGTTATGTTTAGTGATGTATCTAGAAATGATTTGCATTGTGTTTTGATGCAGGATGGTAATGTGGTTGCATATGCCTCTAAGTAACTACAGAACTACCCTACACATGAACTTCAGTTTACAGCAATAGTGTTTGCTTTGAAATTTGGTAGCACTACTTGTATCATGAAAAGTGTAGGATTTTTACTGATCATAAAAGTCTAAAATACCTACTTACCTAGAAAGAACTTAATCTGAGACAACAACATTAATTAGAAATGTTTAAAGATTATGATTGAATAGTGGACTATCATCTTGGTAAGGCTAATGTCGTGGCTTATGCTTTAAGGGGTAAGCCCATTTCGACATTGTTAGCATAGAAGGATGAGTGGGGACTTGCATCTGATAGGGCATTAATAGCTCAATTAAACGTTAGGCCTACCTGGAGACAAAAGAGTTGTGATGCTCAAAAAGTTGATGATAGCTTGCAACAACTTATCTTGGCAAGTTAGCAAGGCAAAGAACATAAATTTTCTGTGAAAGGAGATTGTAATCTGTATTACAAAGATTGATAGTGTGTACCAGCTAGTGATGAATTAATGGAAAAACTATTAGTTGAGGCCCATAATAATATTTCTATAATGCAGCCTAGTGGAAATAAAATGTATCATGATATGAAGAAGCATTACTGGTGGTTTGGTATGAAACGTGATGCTGTAGATTGTGTATCTAAATGTTTGACATGTCAACAATGTTAAAGCTGAGCACAAGGTTCCATCTAGTTTATTACATCCTATTTCAATTCCTTAATAGAAATAGGTTAACATTACCATGGATTTTGTCACTAGGCTTCCTTTCACTCAAAGTATGATGCTATATGGGTGATTGTGGATTAGTTCAATGATGCTATATTGGTGATTATGGATTAGTTCACCAAGTCTACTCATTTTGTGTCTATTTGTCTTAACTATTCATTAGATAAGCTTGCAAATATATATGTGAATGAGATAGTGAGTGAGAAGCATCGGGTACCATTATCTATTATTTTAGATCATGATCCTCGATTTACTTTGCGATCCTGGAAAAGTATATAAAAGGCTCCGAGTACTCAAATTAGGTTTAGTACCACCTTCTACCCACAGACAGATAGACAGTTTGAAGGGGTGGTTATTAAAGTATTGGAAGATATGATTCAAGGTTGTGTCTTACAGTTCTTGAGAAGTTGGGATAAATATCTTTCGTTAATGCAGTTTGCTTATGATAACAATTATCAGACTAGTACTAGCATGATGCCTTATGAAGCTATATAAGGTAAGAAGTGTAGGACACTAATTTGTTGGACTAATCCCACCATTATTCCCCACATTAGACATATAATAATTGAACGAAAACCATCTCAGTCACTCACAGTACGCTCCAGA
>JAOSBN010008699.1:0-18641 GCA_027563595.1 Erythroxylum suave | reverse complement strand
AAACAATTTTTAAAACACTCCTAGCCCGTTCCAAATTACTATTTTACCCTTCCCATCGATGATGGGATGTTACATTTTCTGTAGTTATCCAATTGAATGACTTTTGATTTGGCATAAATTAGAGACATAGTGATACAAATAATATGAAGAAATAAAATTCTGAATAGGATTTTAACAATTTCAATTTCTGGGTGTGAGTTGAGTGTATCGCACTGTTTTAGAATAAGAACAGTCCGCAAATGTGTGGAGTATAAGTTTTAGAGTACTAAACATAGTTGAATGATCGTGGTGTCAAAAGAGATATAAGACATAGAGGAACACTTTCATAGAAGAGGATAAGACCAAATTACATCAGTTTCACTTTCTAATTGAATGTGAATAGTAGACTCGAAAGTGTGACTTAGGAAAAATCTGAAGCGAGTCGATGAGAAAGGAGTAGAGCTTTTAATGGTTAAAGTGAGGCAAAAAACTATGCATAAATTGTACTTGGATGAGTTTTGACATGAGAATGACTTTGTGATGAAATTGATGGATAAATATTCGGAATTGTCATGAACATGCATTATACATATTACATTTCATACATATGCATTGCTAAACACTTATGATTGTACAAATTGTGATATATGTGTATGATGTTTGATATAGAGGAGCAACTGGAACGTCAACCTCTAGACATTGCAAAAAATTCCAAGCATTAGCTTCGAGAGCAACTTGTGAGTAACCTAGACGGTCTCACTTAATTACTTGTTTGTTTAAATTCCGTTTTGAAATGATTGAATTAATATGGCTTAATTGTTGATTCTAGACAATGAAGGTCCGATGACTGTGATATTGGATTAAGATATTGAAGTGCTACTTGTTTATGAATGTGCAGAACTATGGGTTTTATAATATGATTGATTGTGATAGATGCATTCCATACATAAATGCACAATCAGATAATGGTAGTTGTGATCAGAGTAGCCACCGATCAGAGCTTAAAGCTCAAAGTGTGAAAAAAAGAGCCTAGAGCTTAGAAAGTGGTTAAGAGCCTAAGGTTCACTATGTAAAATGAGCCCTGTATCCCCATCAGATAAGGAAAAGTTATCAATAAGCCTGTTATCCAAAAATGGATACGGGACAGTTAAGCACTCGGTCACAATAATATAACAATTGGAAAAGAGTCTTCCCAGCATTCCATATTCATTTGCTTAAGTATGTTTAATTAATTGAAATGCAAATTCACTTGCTTCAGTGAAAATGTGATACGAAATCAATTAGGTGAAAATGTGAATACATGTTATGTGAAATGATGTGTTGCATGAATTGAGTGAACCATTGATGATGGTTACCTTATTGATTTCGCAAAACTCACCAAAATTGCAACGTGGTCTTTTCAGGACCGAGGGATGACTATAGCTATTGAGAGGCTCTACCGGTCGTGTAGATTGTGATTGTGGGCAAGAGAGAAGTCATGGCTCAAAGGACGATCAGCTGGGATTTTTAGACAAATTAGATAGATTTTGTATATTTCCTCTTTCATGTAGTACTTTTGTACTAGGGTTTGATGATGTACATGTAGTAAGTGTTGAAAGATACAGTGTACACTTTCGGTTTTGTGAAATGAAATAAGGAAAAAGTTGGTTTTAGAATATTGTTATTTTCTTATGATGCTTTATAAGTGAATAATAACATGATGCCATGTGAAGTGAATGAAGTGAATTGACGAATTTGGAGTAAATCTTGTATGATTGATGAATTAGGAGTAAATCATATATGATTGACAAATTTGGAGTAAGTCAAGCTTACTTAAGGTATAAACTTGATTGCAAACTAGTTGTATATATGCTATAATGTCTGAATGGACAAGATATTTGTATAAGAATACATACCCGGAAAGTCAATTGAGCATGCATTAAAACATGACACAAATTTGTCTGAATGATTGTATATTCATATGATTAAACAAATTAGTGATTTGTGAACTATGCCTGTATGTATTATATGACAATAGACACGTAAGTTATTGGAATTATGTAAATATAGTTCCCTGGAAAGCAAGTATATTTACTTATAACTTAATTTTCTTCTAGTTACAGTTTTGTAATGAAAATATTTATTATTAATAAAAATAAAAAAGTTTGGTTTTTATGAGCATTATATATCTAGTCATAAGGCACTGAGATTCTATTATAAGTAATATACATATACATAAAGATGTACGGGAAACATGTATATTATAAGAATCTAAAATAATGGATTCACAGTTGAATAATCAAGTTAGCCCTTTGATGATGGTTTAGACTGTAGTGTTGTGATTTATCTCCATGTAAGTAAACGAGTTTACTTCAAGGGAATGATGAGTTTCATATTATGGTAGTAGTTGACAATTAAGAATGGCACTATTAAACAAATCTGGAATCAAGAATGTTTTCAGAATAAAGTGGGCCATTACTTTAATTTTAAAACATACAACTTAAGCATTCGTCTATTATGGACCACAATCTTGATGAGTTGTGAACTCATATGTGTTTTATTATAATTCTTGATATGATCAGAATGGATTTTTACAAAGTATTAATCCAGTGTCTATATGTTGGAATTATTAATTGAAAATATATAAGGGAACATTTACTCAAATAAATAGTTTATAGTGATATAGTCACTTCTAGATGTTTTATGGAAATTGGTGATTAAACTGGCTCCAGTAGTTTGATGGACTAGCTACCTATCAAGTTTTAACACCAAGATGAGATCTTGTGTGTTAATCACCTTATAGAGTGAAACAGGATATCTAGAAGGAAAATCTAATAGAAGGGCAAAATGATAATTTTAGCCTTTATTGTGCGGATGGCTATAATAAGGTTCATAATAGGGTTTATAAGTGAACAACTTATTTGAAATATGTGTTCTCATAATATTTAATAATTCAAGAGTTCAACTAATTGTCTTTAGTGGAATGACATTTAGTTAATAAGCTAGAATTAATTCTGATGAGATTAAATTAATTCTAGGCTTATTGGAGCTTGAATTATCTAAGTCCAATAAGATTCCCCACTTGGGTTCTAAGAGGGTTTTCAAGTAAAGTAAGAAATACAAATAGAGATTTTAAAGCCTATGATTGAATGATGGGCTTATACTAATTAATTTTTAATTAGAAGCCCAATTGAACATTTAGAAATGGGCTAGGCTTTGGTTTAATTTGGTTAATTAGATTAATTAAATTAAAACAAAGTTATTTAAGATAAATGGAGGTAGAATTTCTTTTTTAACGGACTAAATGGAAGCTGCACATTTAGTATTGATATGTTATATTAAAGATGGTTTTAACATGTTTTATTATCATTAAATGGAGTAATGACCTTATCATTAGATGGGTTAATGGTGGTCTTTTAATGATAGCATGTAACCTATAGCATTCATTGGATTAAATAAGAAAGAGGTGCATTATGATATACCATCTTCCTTTCTTCATCATAAAACTGAAATTGATATGTCTCATTTAGGTTAATTGTCTTTTCATATAGCCATCTTAAAGACAAATGAGAAAAGTCTCATTTATTGGCTTCTTTATGACTGATTAAAGAATGACGTGATGCATTTGATGCAAATCTCTTCTTTCTTTTCATGAAAACCAAAATTGAGAAGGTGTAAGAAGGTGTTCTTGCATTTTTAACTCTCTCTCTCCTATCTTGCATGGTATAAATGAAAATTGCATGAGAAGTGTCGAAAAACTGGCTTCTTTCTTCTGAAGAAAAAATCTCTTCAAGTTTTCTTCTTCTTTCCCATTAAAGGATTTCCCTCAAAGTAAACTCCTTAACTTACATGGAGATAAATCGCAAGACTACAATCTAAACCATAATCAAGCAACCAACTTGATTATTCAACTGTCAATCCATTATTTTAGATTCTTATAATATACATGTTTCCCATACATCTCTACGTATATGTATATTACTTACAAAAGAATTTCGGTACCTTATGACTAGATATGTAGTGCTCATAAAAACCAAACTCTTTTATTTTTATTAATAATAAATATTTTCATTACAAAACTGTAACTGGAAAAAAATTAAGTTATAAGTAAATACACTTGCTTTCCGCGACACTATATTTACATAACTCCAGCATATACATAGTGAGCCAGAGGCTCTTACCACCTTCTAAGCTCTAAGTTCTTTTTCACTAGTAATTGTGTTCATAACTATCTTTATCTTTTCATGCATTCATGTAATGAAATGGAGCATATATATTCAACCAGTCACTTATGCTCAATTTTTGACATTCATATTCACATTCACATTTTTCATCAAACCTTGGTCTGGCATTCAACAATTAAGTTGAGTATCACTTAGTCAGTCAAATTCACATACTATGAGCACTTCTAATGTCATTTTCATGCATCAAGTGCCTTGGACATCAAAGTTCACAATTAACAGATTCACTTCACATAAGAATTCAATACAATTTAAATAAACATTAAATTAGTGTGAGATGATCTAGGTTACTCACATTTTGCTCCAGATAGCTTACTGTCTCAAGGTCCCAACAATGCGTAGATGTGGTCGCTCTACTTCCTCTTCTATGTCATGCAACACATACACATTACACATTACTATATTGCACAATCACAATAATACTTAATCATATACATATTTGTATGTGTTATGTATAATGCCTGCTCAATAGCAATCTCTAGTATACATAACCCTAAACATGTTTCTCGATCATTCATCCTTCATAACTCAATTATGTCTAATTTGGACTTAGGCTAACACCTCAGTTAATCAATATCAATTTAAATTCATTGATCAATTATTCACTAAGGTCATTCTAACATTTTGAGATCACGAAATATCCAATTTCTCATTGATCTTTACTTAATACACATCATTCATTTTCACTAAATCACATGAGCCTTCATAAGATCACTTTCATTCCCATGACTTCTTAAAATTACAGATTTGAACATTTAAGGTATAACAATTCATTGATAAGTTATAACCTCTATCATCACCCTAAACATATCATTTATTTAATCACTTATTCATGCATCATTCTAGTCTTAATTCAAACTTCATTCAAGCCTAAATGCATCACATAAAGGCACCTAACCAATTGCTACTTCAGATCGCACATAAGAAATATATTCCATGTTTAAACCATTCCCAAGATTATAGACAACTTCCCATGATTGTGGAATCCAAAGACAAAAACTTTTAGCCTTCTTAGGCATTTTCATGATTGTGGACCTCTTCTCACGATCGTGGGTTTCATTGGAGGAAAGTTCTGCCCTCTTTAAGCATTCCTAAGATCATGGACATATTCCCACGATCGTCGGATGCGTTTATCTTAAAAATCCCAGCAGTTTGTTCCAAATTTCTAATTCTTCCAACCACTACAAGTTACATCTATCTTCTCTTATATTTAATCCATCATTTCTAACTTAATTCTTCATCATTACCCTTTTATTCTTTCCTCCATTTCAGCTCAATATCATCCATAAACAAACCATATTCTATAATTGATAATTAACACAAAAAATAGAACATCCATGCGTAGACATTCATTATAAATTTCTGCACACTTATTTTATTCCATAATCACATTCATTTCACTTCTAAAGTATTACACTAATTTATCTTATTTCAAGGCACCACTCTACTTCTTTTCTTTAGCTTTAAACTCATTTTAGTTTACCTTAATAACCAACACCAAAAGTTCATATGATTAAGCATTAAAAACATAACATGAGCATACCACTTCATCATGAAATCTCTGCACTCTTTTTACATCCTCAAAATGATCTTTCTATCTCAAAAATCATCTCTATATCATCTTATGAAATATTGATCATCACATACACAAAAACAAGACATGAATGTGTTCATTTCTTTGCCCATGTTCTGACATATATAAAACACTATTTTATGATAATTTAACCCCTAACTATTGTCATACATGTTTCATTCAACAAATCGTGAAGAGTAAAGTTTTATACTTGCTTATTTAGCTTTAATGTCTTCAAATCACTCTTAACCATAGCTTCTCAACATGATACGATCATCATAAATCAAAGGTAGTAGGGTTAGGTCTTTAGTAAGAAATGAAGGAGATAATAAAATGATAGTGGCAAATGAAGTGTGAGAGTAAGCTTCAACGTTGATGATGGTAAGAAGAGAGGATCATGGATGAAGAAGATTGAAGAAGATGAGAAGAGAGATTAACAAAAAGATGAGAATAAATAATAAGGTCAAAGATAAATAAAACTAAGATAGTCTTTCACTTAGGAGAGTTTCGTGGGTTGAGACATGGCTTGATAAGTGACACTTATCACTTGACATATGTCCATTTGTATAGGTTTCATCAGTTCTTTTTAATAACTAGTCAATCTATCTACAATTTCTACTCCAATTTTCACTCAATTTTCTATTACATATGTCATTAAATCCTAATATTATATATCAATTATTTCTATTTTCATTCATCACTTATTTTTATTACCATTAATCAATTGTCCTACGACTTGGCATTTTTCCTAGTCCAAAAATAGTCAAAATCTCATAAATTTCTCAAATTTCACAAAAAATTCTAGGTCACCATTCACACTCCATAAATAAATTTTCAAAACAATAATTTGACAATTTATATCATAATCACATAAAAATCAATTAGACCTGAAAATGTCAATAAATGCATGCACAATTATTATAACATTTACAATAAGCAAATTCACGTATTGGTGTGCTATACTACGCATAAGCATGAAATGAAAATTCCGAACTTCTTAATAATATCTCTCATGCACAATAATATTCCAGGGTTCTAACCCTTAATATGGGATAATGAGCTGTCACATCAACTAACTGAATTAACATCGATGTTGGCTTACCCTCACCCAGTCCTAACTTCTTGAATATCGATAGATGCATAAGATTGATGCTTGCTTCTAAATCACACAAACACTTTGTAAATTCAAACTCACCAACCATATAGGGTATAGTGAAATTCCCTGGATCATTCAATTTAGATGGCATCTGACTGATGACTGTAGAACTGCAAGTGCTAGTTAGAGTTACTATCTGATTAACTTCCCAAGTATGCTTCTTTGATAATATGCCCTTTTAAAAGTTTGCATATTTAGGCATACGCTACAATGCCTTTACAAAGGACAGACTTATCTGTAGCATCTTTAATTTCTTAACAAATTTTGAAAATTGTGTATCTAACTCCTTTTATAACCGTTTAGGAAAATGGATTTTTGGTTGATATGGTGGAGGGGTGACATAAGGCGGGTATTCACCCATGTCCCTTTCTTTCTACCTTTCTTGATTTTTCTCAACAGGATGGACAAGCTCCTCTCTTGTCCTTATGGATGGTTCAAGTTCCTTCCCGCTTTAAAGTGTAATAGCCTTTAGTTGCTCCCTTGGTTTTGTTTCTGAAGTGCTAAGAAGATTTCTCAAATTTTGTGTAGAGAAGGTGATTGACATTTAATTTACTTAGGCCTCTAGATTATGGATTAAAGAGGCATGGTTCTTAGTGACTTGCTTAAATTTGCCTTCCATCTTCTTTTGTGCATCTTGTAAAGTACCAAGCTTATCTAAAATTCTATCCAACTTAGATTCCATTGAACTTGATTTATCTTGTTAAAATTCTGATTGTCCTTGAGGTATAAACTTCACTTTACTATTATTTGTCTAAGAGAAGTTAGGGCGATTCTTCTACCTAGGGTTATAAGTGTTGCAGTAGGGATTACCCTCCTCGTCCATACTAAGCTCCCATATAATTCACTTTCTCTGGATCACCTTCCTTCATCAAGTAACAGACCACTGTATTATGATCTAATTGTCCATAGAGTTCACATTTGAGTTGTACGGCTTTCATTGGAGATGAGGATGAAGGCTTTATACTATTTAGTTGTAGTGTCAAGCTATCAATTTTCGCTTGCCTTTTCGTCATTTGATCAATAGTCACAATTCCTTTTGGCTCTCAGAAGGTAGTGGCTTGTCTACCCCGCTCATTCGTCCACAGCTAGCTATTATTCGCCATCTCATCTATCACTTCTTTTACTTCATAAACCATCTTTCTCATCAATGATCCTTCTAAAGCTGCATCAATCGTGCCTTTTGTATATGAGCTTACTCCATTATAAAATGTTTGGAACAAAAATTCCTTTGGTAAGTTGTGCTGTGGCCACTTCAGTTGCAAATCCTTATACCTTTCCCAAGCTTCATAAATCAATTCCCCATCACCTTACTGGAAGTTGGTAAATTCCTTGATGATCTTAGTGGTTTTATTCAAGGGGAAATATTTGTCTAAGAAAGCATGAACTAGCTAATCCCACATCATGACATTAGTTAGGTTCAGGGAATGATACCAAGCCTTTGCTCTACCTCTAAGGCCAAAGGGGAAAAGCTAAATTCTGACCGCATCTGATGGTACTGAAACGTTTCACAAATTTGAAGAAAGTTCACTATATATGCATTAGGATCTTCGTTTGCTAATCAATAAAATTGCACATTTTGTTAAAGCATGTTTAGGAGAGTTGGTTTTATTTCAAATGAGGTTACTTGAATTGGTCGTCTAGCTACTCCTTGGTTATTCGCATTGAGCCCCGTTCTTATAAAGTCTTTAAGGGTCTATTTTTTTCGTCCTTAGTTTGCTCCGTCGTACAAATTTTGTTGAAATTCCTTGACCATTATTGATTTTGCAATTTCTTCTTCTTCTTCACACCGAGCTTTCCTAATGGTTCATTCTAGTTGAGTGACGTCTAAATCTAAGGTTTCAACTTCACGACTCGAACCTCTTATGACCCTTGTGTTCATGCAAGAGCACAATTTTAGAAGTAGAAAAGAAACAATGAAAACAAAAAATTAAAACTAGCTAAATGCCTTAAACTATAGAACTAAACAAATCACCTCCTTAGTAACGATGTTGAAAACTTGATCATAGGTTTTAGATATGAAAATTTTGATATTTTAACCTTGATATTTCATAAGATCATGGGTCATTCGTATAGTACCTAAGGTTTTGATACCATGAGGAAGGTTAATCTAATCCTAAATTCTAAGGCCAAAACAATTCACAATAATTCAAAATGAACAAAACTAAGAAAATATTTTATTTCAATCACGCACTCAATTTGAAGAATCAATTACGAAATAACAACCAAACAGCAACTGCAATACCTAATCAAGAATTAACCTAAAGAAGTACCAATTGATAGAAAGGGGATTTTTATCTATCTTTAATTCTAACCTGACCAATTATGAACTACTAGATTACTAGTTCTAGACAGTCCTAAGGTTCATTACTCTTTCTCGAGTTATAAACATTAACCCTAATTTATAAGCCCTAATTAGATTATAGGAATTGCAATCTCTAGATTAACAATCTAACCAGAACCCTAATTAGATCTGAAATTGTCCAAAAACTACTAGGAATCCTATGGAAGACCTCTCTTTCAATAAATTACTAACTTCATTTCATTTTTGTTCTATTAAATTATCTAACTCTCGTTAGCCCAATTTAATGGTTTTTCACTACATTCACCCTTTTAGTTTATCAGTAAATTATGCAAGTGTAGAATTTAAATCACAAATCATTAAATCAAGAATAAAAACAACCCGAAGGTGAGTTTAGACATTCCTCAACATTCAACAATCCTATTCATCAACAACTATCCCCATTTTATACATTACAAAATTAAAAACAAAACTGAAAATATGATTGTAATGAATGATGGAGGTAGCAATGATAGGAATCTCCTGCTCGGGGAAGTACTTTGCGCAGGCTTCTTCTCCATGTCTCTCTTCCTTCTTCACTTTCTCAATCTCTTGATGCACTCTTTTTAGGTTTTCTCAATTGGTGGCTAATACGAAAATTAATTTCCTTTGTCTTGTTCTTTAAATGCCTTCTGTTTTCTGATCAACACTAGGGTTTTTTTAGGGTTGAAAATATAAAAAAAATGCCTCAAAACTTGACGTTTTCACTTGTTTGTATGTCTACCTGACGCAGGCCACGATCATAGCCCTCCATGCCCTAATCATGGGCTATATCCAACCCCTTCTATTACGATCATCGAAAGGGCAGTATCTTAGGCTTCTGTCAATGATAGTGGGTTAGCTCTAATGCTTCTGTTACGTTCGTGGCCTATTATGCCAGGATCGTGCATCCAATGATCATGGGCCACACCTAACCCTTTTGTCACGATCGTGGAAAAGGTAGTATCTTAGGCTTCTTTCAACAATCGTGGGCTGGCTCCAATGCTTCTGTCATGTAAGTGACCTATCATACCATAATCGTGGATCGTTGTTTTGGGCTGAGTGTCTCTAAAACCTCTCTATTCTTTGATGTTGACCTTGAAACACTAACAAGCACATCAAGATACCTAAAAAATATAATATATAAGCTTAAAGATTTTTACTAACCCATAAAAACACTTAAACACATAGATTAACACATTCTAACCTAAACACATACTAAATAGTCAAATTATCACTTAATATATAACAAACTAAACCATAAAACATTATGCATTTCAAACTTATCAACATGGTTATTTATTACTTGCTTGAACTTTCTTTTTAAGTCTACTGTGTACATCCTCCATGCCTCTAATTTTATCTAACATATTATCCAACTTGGATTCCAGTGAGCTTGATTTATCTTGTTGGAAGCCTAATTTTCCTTGAGGTCTAAATTGTCCTCTCGCATTGTTTGTCCAATAGAAGTTAAGGTAATTCTTCCACCTAGGGTTATAAGTGTTGGAGTAGGAATTGTTTCCCCCTCCTCGTCCATAGTAAGCTCCCATATAATTCACTTGCTTTGGATTATTTTCCTTCATCAAGTAATAGTCCATTGTATCATGATCTTAGTGATTTTATTCAGGGGAAATTACTAACGCAAGAAAATATAAACTATCTGACCCACGTCATGACATTGGCTGGGTTAAGGGAATGATATTAAGCGTTTGCTCTATCTCTAAGCGTAAAAGGGAAAATCCTAATTATGACTGCATCTTCTGATATCTGATGGTACCGAAAGGTATCACAACTTTCAAAGAAGTTCACAATATGTACGTTGGAGTCTTTGCTTATTAGTCCATAAAACTGCACATTTTGTTGAGGCATATTTGAGAGGGCTAGTTTTATTCAAATGACGTTGCTTCAATAGGTAGCCTAGTTACTCCTTGGTTAGCTGCATTGAACCCTGGTCTTATGAAATCTGTAAAGGTCTGTTACGGATGTCCTTAGTTTTCTTTGTGGCCTAATTCTGTTGAATTTTCTCAGCCATTATTGATTTCGTGATTTCTTCTTCTTCTCTATGCTGAGATTTCCTAATGGTTTATTCTAGTCAAGTGATATCTAAATCTAAAGTTTCAACTAGGTGACTCAAACCTCTCATGACTCATGTGTTCATGCAAGAGCACGATTTTGAAAATAGAAAAGAAAGAACAATAACGAAAAATTAAAAGCTAACTAAACACCTTAAACTATAGAACTAAACTAATTGCCTCTTCGGTGATTGTGTCAAAAACTTGATCACGGTTTTTTGATATGTACAAGTTTTTAATATTCAACCTCGATATTCCACATGCATATGGGTCTTTCATGTTGTACCTAAGCTATCGACCCAACAAAGATGGTTAATATAATCTTAAAATCTTGGACCGAAATAATGCACAAAAATTCAAATGTAACAAAACTCAAGCGAGAAATTAATTTAATCACACAATTCAAATATGAGAATCAATTAAGAAAATATTAACAAAATAGTTATTGCAACACCCAATCAAGAATGTATTAGAAAAGTGCTCTAAAGGCAATCACCTTTTGAACTTATTGTACAAATCATTTTATGATTAATAAAGGCATTTTTCATTATTTCAATCTTCATAAGTTCATGGATTTTATGTTGATCTTAAATTGATTTAATGAAATCCTTGATAAAAAACATAACATGGAGGAAATCATGATGAGATCATGATAATGAGATTCCTATCATGTGTCATTATGTTAGTATCTAAACTTTTCCTGGTGATAGAATTAATGAGATGGGATATCATTAATTCAGATAGACTAGTGCATGTTATGCTCCTTAGTTAGATCACACAGTAGATCTCATAAGTTGTAGACATGAGTTGTTTAGAGTTAACATATGGATGCTTACTAAGGGAAGTAACTACATTAGATTGGCCTAATATGAGACAATCATACGGATATTCTATTCCATTATCAATGATAGTCTCATCATAGCAATAGTGCTAGTATACTTTAACTTAAGGTGCTTAAGGATATCTCAGATACTGATCCTGTGCTTTGACTCCATTCATCGGTGCCTTTTAAGGGTTACTCATAGGGTGGTGATTGGGTACAACTAGAGGTATTCAGAAGTAATTGAGTAGCCAATAAAGGATTCACCACTCCTAATAAAAGGAGATGATACCTATGACCTCTTGTCAAGGTCATTACTCGAGAGTCTCTGGCCAAAGCGGATATGTGTTATGAAGAGATTCTTCAAGATACATAGAGTAATGAGATCCTTAGGACAAGATATAATAACGCTTCGACTAGATGTGACGTAATTACTCTAGTAAGAATTTACACTTTTACCATACTTTAAAGAAAGGACAAATTACATGGCAACAATGCTTATACAAGGGTTCATAATCAAACCACTAAATTTTTCGGTCAATCAGGGGTTATGACATGTTGTTAGATACCGCTCTTAACTTACTTGAATTAAATGTTAATTCAAGTGCCCAACATAATTGGGAACTTAATGGGTCACACACATAGGAGATCTGAAGGATGAGTAAAATGGTATTGAATGGTGATTCAAGATATGAGAGAGTGTATCGGGATTATATCGAGATGTGACCCATGGTAGGAAAAGTTGCATGGAGTGGATTATAAACAAATGTTGTTGGCTTCCATTAAT
Source organism: Erythroxylum suave (assembly GCA_027563595.1). NCBI lineage: Eukaryota > Viridiplantae > Streptophyta > Magnoliopsida > Malpighiales > Erythroxylaceae > Erythroxylum > Erythroxylum suave. Next base: position 5,717 of record JAOSBN010008699.1, on the reverse strand, counting down.
GCATGCTATTTATGGTCACTAACTTCCCATAACTTCCATTAGTACAGGTTATTCATGACCATTAACTTCTCATAACTTTCCATTAGTGTTGGAGGATAAGGAAGGCCAAATGGTACAGAAAATTGAGATGATTTTCATGCATCTTATATAAGACACAATAGAAAAACAAAAAGTTCCTTTTTTAACGCACACACATTTTTCTCTCTCTAACTCTCTCAAGATTTCTTTTCTTTGCTAGCATAAAGAAAGAACTCTAGCCATCTCTAGTGAGGTTTCATCCTTCTATCTTTATGTGGACTTTCATTATAGATGATCTACGATGATCTTTATGGTTTACAACAACCCAACGCGAAGAAGATTAAAGAACGAAAGAGATCGTTAGAAAGGTATGTAAACATCTTACATTTTCATGTTTTGTTTTTTTCTGTATCTATATGCATGAGTAGATGTAGTTTTTAAGGTTCTGATTTATTTCCGCTACATACATTTAATATATATTATGTGTTAGATGCATGATCAGAACCTAGCAATGGTATCAGAGCCAACTTGTTCCTTGTTAGATTTAGAATACATGACATTTGAAAGCTATTTTCATGGTTGTGACAGCATAGGGTTCTGCAATGTTTTGTTTGAAGTTAATTATAGAAAAATGGTTTTCACGATTTTCTTTCACCAATATGTTCATAAGATGTACGTGAATAATTCATTGTGACAAGAATATGTATGAAATCTATTTTTCTTATGGGCATGTGATGTCTATTGGCTAAACTGATAAGGTTACACATGATTTTCGTGAAATTTAATTCTGGAAAAATTATGTGAACATATTTGGGATGTTTTTATGCCTCTGTAATTTTTATATAATTATTAAAATGTTTTAATAATTTTATAAAACAATTTTCCAGATCTATACAGTTTTCCAGAAATTGTAGGATCTATTTTATTTGATGTTTTTCTATACTTACATTTTGGTTCTAGAACCTTAAAAAGAATTTTGTAATAAAAATTTGTTAATTTGATTTTTGTTGCATGCCTAAATGATTTTGCTTGAAATTTGGCTTCCAAATAATTTTCGAAGTTATATTTGTCGTTTTTGGTGTCTTATCCGTGTTTCAGTGATCATAATAATATTTAGGTGATTCCTAAATTATTTTGATCATGGTGAAATGACCTAGAGATGCCTGGAATGATGATTTGATGTTATGGAAAATTTTCTCGAAATTATAGAAATTAATTTTTAATAAATTTTAGTAGAGAAGTAGATTTTCTAGTGAGGCAAGAAAAATTAGGATGTATGAAAAAATTGAAGTAGTTTAATTTTGGACATCAAATAATTATTTAAAGTTAAATTAATTTCATTTCTAGAATTAGGAATTCATGTTAATTAGATTAATATTAATTCCAATCGAAATAACATACAATAGTAATTTTAGGCAAGTAAGTAAAAGGAAGATAGTAAATGTAAGTGTTGGATTGAGTTTCCATGTTAGGATCCATAAGATGTCATAACCAAAACGATGTGTTTACATATATGCATTAGAGAATGCATGGTTAGGAGAATCTATGAGCTTGTATGATGGATGGTTATGGGTTTAGGCCCAATTTGATTGGCTAGTCCATATCATGCCACGTAGTTATAATAACTATACGTGCATGGATATATATATATATATATATGTTATATGTATAAGACCATCTAAGTTCGATGGGACCTTATTGAAACCCCTCACTTAGCATATTACAAGAATTAGAGTCCTTTTAAAGTTAAGGTTGTTGGGCAAACCCAAGCCTACTCTACACAGGTACGTTTGAACCATGGAAATAGGATTTTCAAATTAATGAGTGAGTTTTAACTAAAAGCATTAGTTTGTTAGGCAAAGTCAAGATTAACATGGACAGGGGAAAAGTTGTTAGTGTACACTATATGTACACGTGTCAAGAGTTGATAGCCCAATAAGTATGCACACGTCAACAGTTGAGAGCACTAGATTCGATAGCTACATTGAAGATGCAATTGGTGTGATTGATATCTACCGGTTGAACTAAAGTGACTTGTTCAATAAACTCAAGGTCATTCTTAGGGATATTGGATCTCGACCCATTAGGAAAATTTCTCTACGAGTTCTCTCAAATTTATTTTAAGGGTTACGAATTTGTGAAAATAGTGGGAGCTATAATGTGTGTTTTTAAAGTCCTTATAGACATGCATTTATATACATTCTAATTTTTCTCTATTTGACGATAGGTTGCTATTGCCCAAATCAACACTATTAGTACTAGCGTAAATCTAAGATCACTTTTGGAAGCTAAGAAGTTGACTAAACCAAACTTCCTTAACTAGCTCAGGAACTTAAAAATAGTTCTAAAGTCCCAAAAGCTTGGTTATGTTTTGGAAGAACCACTTCCTGATCCCCCTACTGCTGATGCTTCTGACGATTATTGGAGGGCATATAGGAAGCATCTCGATGATAGTGAGATGGCTAGTTACATTATGCTAACCATTATGTCACCGAATCTGCAAAAGCAACATGAGGCTATAGTTGTTCATACCATAGTCTATCATATTAGGAAGTTCTTTGATGAGCAAGCAAGGTTCGAGACTTCAGGATTACTCTTCCTTTAGCACCCCCACTCTCATAGGGAATATTCCCGTACATACCATTGGTGCATGAGAACATATTCTATGAGGGTGGCATGCTAGGATAATCAGTTAATCCTACTCATCGAAAAAAAATTTCACACATCATACGCATTTTTAGAAAACAAAAATCCTTTCAACCCATTTTATTCATAAACATTTCCAATTACAAGTTTTACAAATAATAAACATATCGTCAGAATTTCAATAATAATTTGGAACCTTTGTAGCTACAAAATGTTTTTGGTCACAAATTTTTTTACAAATTGAATTCTAGTATATATTGTACAGAATTCATATATATACAAATTCAGCAGTTGCCAAAAACAATTTTTGAAGTAAAAAGGATGGAAGATAAATGCAAATGCGAACTGATCCTGACCTCTATCTCTTATTCAATTTCACCGACTATATTCCAGTTTTTCTAACTAGGAACACCTCTGAGCCTAAAAAACAATGTTACAAGTTTAGTGAGTTTTGCGAACTCAGTGAGCAAACCATCCTCAATGGCTCACTCAATTACATAACACATCAATTCATATACATTTCATACAATCATATAATTTGCATCACTTCACTAACCATCATGTTGAACCAAATATGCATTATATTCACTTAATTCACATTTCACATCCAGACCAATTCAAACAATTCACTGTGATCATTTAAAACATAAATTCCAAATTATACATACAATGCTCGTGAGACTCACTTTCAATTGTTATATTGTTATGACCGAGTCGCTGTAACTATCACATATCTACTATTGATACCGGGGCTTCAATAATAATTGCCCCATATATGTTGGAGGTGTTAGGCTCATTTTACATAGTGAGCCTTTGACTATTAATCACGTTCTGAGCTTCAAGCTCTTTTCCGGTGGCTATTTTAGTCACAACTGTCTTTATCTGATAATGCTTTCATGTAGAGGAATGCATCACATTCATATATATTCAATCAATCACTTGTGTTCAATTTTCATACACATATTCACAATTTTTCATCGGATCGATGATTGACATTCAACAATAATGTTGAGACTCAATTATTCTTTTCTCATTTACATTCAATGAAGCACTTCTACTATAATCACATTTATCAAACTCCTCAACCTATTTATGTCCGGAATGGTCTCAATCACATTCACATCAATAGTAATTCAATACAGAAATTTAGAACAAAACAATCAATTAAAGTAAGATCATCTAGGTCGACTCACAGTACGCTCCAGATTAACATTTGCTTCCATGATCTGGAATCATCTAGATGCTGACATTCAATCATGTGCATCAACTTCACGCAATACACATTGTAGATACATTACTGATTATAAAATGACATAGACATTCAATTACACACATATGTATATGTGTAATGTATAATGTATGCTCAATTTGATTATTCTGGGTATGTTTCCTTTTTTCATATCTCTTGATCATTAATACTTTATAACTCATATATGTCAAATTTGAATTTAGGTCTACACCTTAATTGTACAAGATTATTCTAAGCCAGTTACTCAATCATATATCTATCACAACATGCTCTCCAATCCTTTTTCTAGCATTATAAGTTCAAAAAATATCTAATTTCTTAGTCATTCTTACTTAATACACAACATTCTTCTTCCTTGTATCACATAAGCCTTCATATGATCACTTTCTTTCCTCTAATGTCTCTCATCTTCCAGATTTTGTCTCTTTGGTATCAATCATTCATGCCTAAGTTATAACCTCAATTAACATTACACACATATAACACATTTATTCACTTAATCCAAGCATCATTCTAGTTTCAATTCAAGCTTCATGCAAGCCTAAAGGCATCATAGGAAAGCACCTAACCATTTTTTGTTTCAAACCACACATAAGAGAAGTATATTTCACCTAACACCTATTCTAACGATCATGGATGATTTCCCATGATCATAGGTTTCATTGGTAGAAATTTTTTTCTCTTTATAGCATTCGCACAATTGTGGACATACTTCCATTGGAAAAATCCTACCCGTTCTTTAAATGTTTCCAGCTTTTCCACTTTATTTTCAGTACAAGTTTTTGGGTCAGATTTGTATGTACATTATGACATAGAAAATGAAGTAGTTAGGTAACACCTTATTCTAAAAAAATGTTTCTATGTGTCTTAAGTTTCCAACGATAAGAAATTAATGCATTTTGGAATAGTATTATGCGAGTTATACCCCAAATACTAAGGATTATTCTCAAACTGTGCCAGCATCCAGTACTCAACTTCAAGCCAAATTTCAAAACCCTTAGGGGCATAATTAAAATTCCATTACTTCCATAAAATTGTATCCGTATGTCTCTAGTTTAGTATAAATTAAAATCATCCCATTTGGATATCTACAGATCAAGATATGGTCAAAATACAGATGCTTGTTTAGTGAAAACACTCCATCTAACATATTCCAACACACTTCATCATCATTTTCATCCTAGTTTATCTCTTTTCAAGAACATCACATAAACATCCTTCTTAAGTGAAACTTTCAATTTCATTATAATTTTAACTCACAATCTATTTCATCCACATAATAGCTTATTACTCATGATTTTCATATTCTTAAAAACATAACCTATAAACACATGTTTATTCTTTAATGCTCATCACTTATTCATTATCATTTACCTCATCAATCTGTTCCAAAAACATCTTTTCTACAACTCATAATTTATTAATCATCATTTATTGAAAATATGACTTAAACCTACTTAATTCCTCATCAACGTATCATCCTATTTTAACTCATTTATCATTATCATTCACATCTTAAAATGTCATCACATATGTCTATATTTAACAAATCAAGAAGAATAATATACTACTTGATTAAGTCAACACTTCTTTAAAAACCACCACAAAACCCTAGCTTCCAAACTTTACACGATCATCATATATATACAAGAACTAGATGAAATTGTAGCGCCCCTTTACCGCAGGGTACACACCGGGATGCCCGCAGGTCATCCCGGTATATATCCTACGATAAAGGTGAGCTACGATCAATCACTACAAACACCTCACATGGCATCATAATAAAACATCAGTATAAAAATCA